>SKCR01035784.1:0-92474 GCA_019454045.1 Zanthoxylum bungeanum
GGTTGGATACTGGCTTCAAGCCGAGATTTCTCGGCGAATTGGAAACGGGACGAAAGTCGTTGTTTCGACCGTAGAGACCTAAGGTTTAGGAACTACCCTTTGGGTATGTACTTAAATTAGGAAATGTTATAATGTAACTAGTTTGACTAGAGACATTATCTCTATATCAGTGTTTAATCCGATGCGGATAAAACCTTTATATTCTAGAACACTAAAGTGTTTCATTATATAAAGATTATACTGAGATAATCATTAGATGTAAATAACATAATTTATATTTTGAATATAATAAAATCTCAAACATATAAATGACAAATAATAGCTCAAATTGATTTGATCAATAGAGACTTATTTGTGGCATTGTTGTCTAGGACACAATTAAACAAGACTCATATATCCACACTTTTGAAGAGTGGATACTAGGACTGATTTGACTATTCAAATAAGGTCTACGAATCTAGTTTATTAGGTAAAATACCTAAAATACTATTTACTTGGTAATAGTAAAAGGGCCACCGATCTGTTAGCCCTATTCATGGTGAAGTAAGTGGGCCCATATCTAGCTAGGCTAGATGTTAACATGATATTTTTCGTGACCTTAACGGATGTGGCATCACGTTATGGTTATGTTTCTTTTTGAGAACACAAATACGAAACTTTAGAGTTTCGACACGAAGTAGATATAACAGATCGGCTATAGTATTATTCCGCCACGGTAAAACCGTAATGGAAAATACTTAAGCAGTAAGTTTCACACGTAAATGAAAGAGTATAGTATTCTTTCAGATGAGGACTCCTCCCGAGACACGTTAGTTAGACGGTGTGTCCGAACCAAAAACCGAATTTTTGTTGGACATGATAAGGTTTATCACGAGTCGCTCTGAGCTACAATTTCCTTCAACAGGATATGTATTAACAGTGCAAAACTTATTTAGAATAAGGTTCCATATAAATCTGTTTGACAGATATCATATAGGATATGAACAGGGAAGAAACGAGGTTTCTCATTCCTGATAATTTGGGTATGCCAGGCATAGCGTTTGGATGATACCAAACTAAGGACCCAAATTGGATAAGTGCCAATATAGGTTATCCTAAGGGAAACCATAAGTATAGTACTTATAATTCTCACATGAGAACAATGTGATTGTTGCTCACCATGTGGTTTTTCCTGAGAGGAATACCGATATGCAGTGGTCAGTGGGAGGATAGTGATACTCGATGAAAATCAGAGTAATACTGTTCAAGGCACGAAGTCCTTAATGGAACACATACAGTTCATCAATGATGAATCTGTACCATTAATCTTCGAATACACAAGAACTGAGTAGATCGGATAGAGTCAGAAAACAACCTAGGGTATGGGTTTCTGATCTAACCTCATAAAGATGTAAATCTTATTGAGGAATACCAACCGACTACGTACGAGGAAATGATACAAGGTATCAACTCCCTATTATGGCAAAGTGCCATGAGTCCGAAATGGATTCCATGTATAACAACTATTTTGGATACTGGTTGTTGTACCACAAGGCATTGTGCCTATGGTGCATTAAACGTCTTCAAGGAAGACATACATGGAAGGCAACATACCAACGTACAAAGCTGGGCTTTTGATGAAAAGGTATCGTTATCAACATAGTGTTAATAACGGTTCAACCTTTTACCTGTTGCCATGGTAAATCCATTTTGAAGATGCTTGTAGATAACTGTATATTTCATTTATGAAATATGTCAGTTACAAATCAAAATCGCTTTCCTGAAAAGGAAACCTTTTGGAGGATGTTTACAACATCCTGACGATTTTGAATAACCGACAAACAAGGTTTGCGGGTATTCGATCCATGTTTGGATTGAAGCAAGCATAAGGTTCTTGGAACTTTCGTTTTGAAATAATCATAATGATTTATGATTTGACTCAAAACGAATAATTCTTGTGTATATAAGGAGGTTAGTGGGAGAGCGCACTGACAGTTAAATTCCCATGAAGCAATTAATGAAAGCTTGGCTTTCATAGATATTCTTTCAATAGAAATTCTCCGTAGAATTCTGGGGAGTAACAACCTTTATTCGAGGAATAAAGTCTACTGGGATAGATTTAGAGTTGGTTAACACTCTCTGGGAAATTGTACATTTAAAATGTACTTGTATTGGTGTCTCATACGCTTCGAGCATATGGAGTCACAATCAGTCAATCCAAGTGATAGTCACTGATTGAATTTAAGGACATCTGTTAGTATCTTAGAGAACTAAAGATGTTGTCTAAACTATGGAGAAGGAGAACTTGAGTGACTGGGATCACTACTGCAAGTTTCAAAACGATTAAATACTACGGTACTATAAAGTTTGAATAACGGGACAGTGAGCTGGAAATCTTCCAAGCAAGATAACTGCTGCTGCCGAATAAACAACAAATGTGGATTATTGCTGCAGCTGAGGCAGCAATAGATGCCATTTGGATCGATAATAAATCTAATTAGATTAGATATGATTCTGTTAGCAGCTGAGCTAGGCGTCAGTACAGGCTAAAGAATTAAAGGTCTCATCAACGATCCAGATATATACTTCTATATCATCTGATTCGTTCGGATCATACAACGTGGCGATGTGATGATCGTGTAAATCGCGTCAGACGATAATTAAGCAAATCCGCTGACGAAAACCTTTCCTCAGCAATTTGAGCGAATTGTACATAGTTCGGGTGTTAGACACTCGAGTGACTGGCTATGTGCCAAGTGGGAGATTGTTGGACAAAATGACCCATAGCGTCACTATTTGCACAGATCATTGTGTTGTTGTAGCAAATTAACTATGTGACAAGGAAATTGCACTCTCATCATTTGTGATTAGATCACCATAGATATATAAATGAAGAGAGGTCCCTATGATTAGTTCCTGGATTGAGAGATATGAGACAGTATCAGTCCACGAAGGATTAATCATTAAATATCCCTAGCCGTAGTATTATCGAGACTGGACATCGATAATGCGGAATAGGCTAGTATTGCACTTGTGCGCGTTGTGAGGGCACAACGGCATAGTTCTCATATATATAAGTATTGGATACTTGTGCAAGTGCGATAGGAGGTCGTGTTTCACCGATGGTACGGGAAACAGCTTCGCTCTGGATAGACCCCTCAGAATCCCATTGGTATTATGAATATGTGTCT
Source organism: Zanthoxylum bungeanum (assembly GCA_019454045.1). NCBI lineage: Eukaryota > Viridiplantae > Streptophyta > Magnoliopsida > Sapindales > Rutaceae > Zanthoxylum > Zanthoxylum bungeanum. Next base: position 3,171 of record SKCR01035784.1, read on the forward strand.
ATGGGAGGCCGAAATCAAGGTAGGTGTGTATAGTCTTAACCTGAGACTTACATCGCTAATGCTTACGACAATCGATTACTTTAGTTGAGGTCGTCTAGGACTGTAACCGGTTCTGTGTACGCCAATGCCGGGTATATTGAGAATCGTAGTGTATTGGATGTGATGTCAAGACGGAAGTATCACTCCAGTCATATTGGAGATGATGTCACGCAGGATACGGTATTAGTGCTCTTAAGAGATGCGCATCCAATCGTGATATTATGACCAGGTCATGAATATCCGATTATAGAGACTAGTTACCAGACATCCGATATGTGTTTCGGACGGGGCAGACACTTATCCAGCCCCAGCCCTAGCACGTGACTATCCGATACTGGGTCGATACGCACAATACATTAGTATACTACGCTTGATACAGATCTTAATATTCTTTAATGGATATGTCCAGAGAATTAGGTAGACTTGGTGCTTTGCTAGGAGTCGACCTTGTCTCGTAAATCGGTAGAACGTAGTACTTGGTACGTACGTGATTCGGATACTCCGACGACCGTATTTACTGCCAGATTATCCGGGGATCTCATGGGTCGCTTCCCGATAATCCACCGATGACGCACAACTCGCACGCTTGAATAATCTGGGATTATAATAGAAGAGAGAGAAAATTAATCTAGGATTAATAACGGAGATATTTTATCCGGGATAAAATGTCGTCTAAAGAGAGAGAACGATTAATTTGGAATTGATCGATAAATTAATATATTCGATATATTAAATGAAATTAGATTTCGACGCGGAATTAAAATTAGATTTTAATTCGGGCAAACGAGTTAATTTAGAATTAATTCGTAGCGACGTAAATAATAATTTCGCCAGGCGCAATTATTTATTTAAATTCGATTGAATTAACGTCGCGACGTAAGCTCGGTATTTCGGAAATATCGAACCCGAACGCGTGAGTGCACGTGGGCCACATTCATTTGGAAACGTGTGGGGCCCACATAACACATGTCATTCTAATGCTTTGCATGTAGATTGTGTACATTGCACTCAATGTCATTGCATGGAGTTTGAGTGTTTGACACTCTAAGCCATTGCATGTTTTGTGTCATAATTTTATTATTAATTTAATAAAAATTATGGCATAAATATAAATTGATTTTTGGTAAATCATTTTTAACTTAACACAATTTTCTCTCTCAAATTCTCTCTCTCTCTCACGCCCAAGTGTGGCTATTCTTCACTGTTTTGAACCAGTTTGGGCGTGAATAAGGGAAGCCAAGAGTGGGTTTTCATGGTGAAAATTCAAGTGCTAGCACACTTTCAAGTCTTGCGAAGGTGGTAGGGAGGTTCGACCATGAGGCGGGACTCATCCGATGGAGTTTGGAGCTTCGTTTTGAGACCCGAAACTGCCAAGACAGTGAGCATGGACTGCTGCAGTGGGCTTACAAAGGCAGTACATTTTTGGGCATGATTCGTCTTCAAATCGACATAACCGATCAATGTAAGTATTCCGCTATCTTCATTGGTGTATTCACGCATGTTTTCATGTCTTGTTTGATCTTGGGACCCTAGAAAAACTCAACACAAAAATTGCTTGGAGCTTCTCTTTTCTGTTTGGCCGAAACCCTCACTGCACAAAGGAGAAAATTTTTGTTTCATCAACGCATCCGCATTCCGATCTTTGTGAGTATGATTCCGCCATACTTCAATATTGTTCATTTCATTTATATGTTTTGTTTGCTCTTTTGATCTTGGGACATGGATTAGAATTTTCCAACACCTGCAACCTCGTGAAAGGTTGTATCTCCAAGGCTGCCACAGCATTATCTAACTCGGCCCTGATGGTGACAACTTCTCCCTCATACGGGAACTTGATCATCTGATGCAAAGTGGAAGGCACGCCCCCAAGTTTGTGAAACCAAGGCCTTCCCAACAATAAGGCAAAAGTGGCTGGGATGTCCAGCACTGTGAACTCAACCTCATCTTCAATCGGCCCTACCTTGACCATAGCCACAAAGGTACCCTCAACTCCCCGCTTACTGTCATCATAAGCTTTAATAGTCATACTGGAGGGGTCCAAGTCTGTTGCTTTCATACCCAATCTCGCCAGAATTTTCAACGGGCACACATTGATGGACGAACCATCATCCACCATCACACATGAAGTTTTCTTGCCCCTCACCTCGGCCCTGATAAATAGAGGTCTGTTATGATTTCTTCCCTCCACCGGGAGTTCATCCTCAGAAAAGGATATCTGCAAAGCTTCTTTCTGAACCGACCCAACAAACATTGCAGGGTTGGCATCCTTCGATACCACAATCTTGCTCAAGGCCTCAACCATAGCCTGCCTATGCTCCCGAGATGCACATAACGGTTCCCAGATACTCACTTGTGCTCTAGTCTTCCTCAATTGCCTCAGCACTATATCCCCTTCAGTATTTTCTGCAGTCTCAACCACTTCTCTACCATCTGTCAAAGCTTTCTTACCCTTTTCCGCCATATCATTGTAAAAACGACCGCTACGTGTCATTCCCCTTACTTCCTCCTCATCACTGCTAGAGAAATCAAGCCAAAAATTTTTCTTCTGCTCAAACTCATCCTCACTAGTACTATCCCAGATTCCCAGGCAAAAGGCTTGATGGTGAAAGGATTGGGTAATGGTTTGGTATCCAAGGGTTTTAAAAGCCCTTGCCTCTTCAATTTCTCTAGCACCTTAGACAGGGGCCTTCCCAAGTTGGAAAATTGCCTGTTCCGGATAGCAGCAATTTCAGCAGAAACGGGCTTTGTTCCCGATGTTCCCCCAATGGGCCTCCTGTTCAGACCATAGAATTTTCTATTCTCGGCCTCCTCTTCCTCAATATCCATGACAGTTTCCCTCAACTGCCGAAAGTCTGCAATCATGGAGGTCATCCTCCTCAACTTGTCGTAAATGGAGGGCTTGGTGCCCTTGATAATCATCTTGATCTGATCCTTCTCCGAAGGCCTAGTCTGCATTTTCAATAACTGACCCCTCCACCGGTCCACATACTCCTTAAAATTCTCCTCCGCTTTCTGCTTAACATTATCCAGATCACGGAGTGACAGATCGATCTCCAAGTCAGTGACATATTGCTTCAGGAAAGCATCGGCCAACTCCCTCCAATCTTCCTTTACTTTCTTCTCCAAACTGTGGTACCATACCACGAGAGCTCCTTCAAGCGACATTCCAAACATTTTCTGTACCTGGCGCTGAGACAAGCCAACTGAACTCATGACTGATACAAACTGTCGGAGATGCACCCTCGGATCCCCATTCCCGTTGAACTTAGCCATATCCGGCATCTTGAACTGTGCCGGCAACTGTTCCTCAAAAGTCAATGTGTCATAATCCAGCAAATCCTCATTCTTACCCCTCATCTTACGGGTAACCGACTCAACCTGATCCCGAAGTTTCTGTAACTCTGCCTGAGACCCAGATACTCTGCCCGCTGCATACTCTGCCATATCATCAAAAGTGGGGGTATCATCCCCCAATCTGTTCGGGGGTTCCTCTGGTCTTGCATCCCCAAAACTACCCCCAGCACGGGACCCGGCTATACCAGCCACAACAGTAGTCAAAGCCTGCAACTGTTCAGTGACTTTGGCGAGACTGTTCTCTAACTGATCCATACAGGACACCTCATTATCGGATTCACTCATACTTGTTCTTTTAGTGAGCCTTGTCTCTTCTCTAACCCAAACGGTATCTATGTTGTCTTTTTGAGACATAGACGGTGTTAACATGATATATGTATGCATGAGGTGCATGAGATGCATGTAATATATAACATACTAAATTGAATAAAATTCTCAAAAAAATCGGCCTATTATCATTTTAGAAGCTTTTGGGACAACTGCCATAAGAGTGAACCCGTCCCAGTTTAAATGGCCCAACGAGTTCATGTCTTATGGCAAAGAGCCCAACTGAATCCTAAATGATAATATTCCGAACACAAGCACAAGGTGGTCCACCAACACTTAGACGCCTTTGGCCCAATAGTCATGGAATACATTCTTGTCCCAGTTTAAATGGCCCAACAAGCCCATATCCCATGACAAATGGTCCAAATGGATCCAAACGATGATGTTCCCAAACATAAGCATAGAAGGGAGATAATGCAGACATAACATAATAATTTTTACATAATGGCCCATCAACATTTCAGAAGCCTTGGGCCTAATAGTCATACAGTACGAACTTGCCCCAGTTTAAATGGCCCAGCAAGCCCGCATTTCTGACAATAGTCCAACTGCATCCAAATGAGGATGGTCCATAAGCACATTCTCAAGGAAATAATTGTTACTTTAACCATACAAACTGGTCTATAGGTGGATTTGCAAGAGTATGGACAAAGGCTCTCACCGGCGAAGGATAGCCCACAACTAGGTCTCCCCACTCAAGGGTTCACGCGACCAAGTGAGCGTATCCCTTTTTATACACTAAGGTACGTGCCAATGAGCTATGGTGTGTGACGGACTGTCAAATGGATTTCCCGTTGTAGATTCCCCAAATGGATTTATCGCTTGGTGTCAGGAATAAACAACGAGTCCTCCAAATTAGTCCATCACAAAGGCTACGAGTAGATGGCCATATAGGTGTCCTCACAGCTTTTCCTTCTAGAAAGGTAGTGAGTGAAGGAAGACACCAAACCATTACCTAGCCTCAACGTGCCCTTGATTAAACCCCCACTTTATCCACTATAGACATGGTCAATTAAAACATAAATCCAAACATTACAAGACAATATTTCGGGGCCAACTCTCTATCCCCAGTGGAGTCGCCAGACTGTAGACAAACAGGACATGGGCGACGCCGTTCTAGGCTCGCGGCACTAGTTGGGAAGTACGAAATAATATGGAGTCGCCACCCGGTGTGAACCGGGACAAAGATTTAAGGCCGCACTCACCCCTCGCAAGGGAAGACCTCAAACCGTTGGGTTCGGAATGGTCCCTTACTCATGTCACTTGTAATGAAAGGATTTATGTAATAATTTAATCAAGCTTAAGTAACACTTATTTCTAAGAGTATCATGCTTCTAGATTCCCATACACAAAATAAAACTTATGCACACATTTCACATATATCTCACATTTAACAGTGCATGCTTAAAAGTATATCAAAGTAGCAACGGACATACAACTTCATTGACATATTACATTAAATAAAACACAAGCGCACATATTAACCATACAAGCATACATATGGGCATTTTTCCAAGTGGTACGTGGAATTGTATCCCAAGTACAGACCGCACTACCGTCCATTCAGAATCGGCTACGGAATTTACGTCTGGGTTTCCATCCGATATACCGCAAGAAAGAATACTCAAATGTTATCATGACATAAGCATATGAATCGCAATACATTAACATATTTGTATTCATACATGTGGGGATAGCTACTAGGAAAACTATGCATGAAATCTAATGAAGAAGACTCAGTTCAGTGGGTGCGCGTTCGCGTAGCGTTTGAGAACGCATGCGAACGGTAAACAAAAGGTTCGCGTTCGTGTAGCGTCCGAGAACGTGTTCGAACAGAACCGGACCTGATACATTATGAAACTAAGAAAGTGCGTGTGCGTTCGTGTAGCGTTCGTAAACGCGTTCGAACGGTAAACAGAAGGTTCGCGTTCGTATGGCGTTTGATAACGCGTGCGAACGGAAATGAAACAGAATGCTCTCGTTCGTATGGCGTTTGTTAACGCGTTCGAACGGAAATGAAACAGAATACTCACGTTCGTGTGGCGTTTGTGAACGCGTTCGAACAGAAATAAGACCTGATGCATGACAAGGCAAAATACATGCGCGTTCGAGTTGCGTTCGTAAACGCGTTCGAACGGGAACAGACCTGATGCATGAAATGGGACGCAATACATAAACGACAAAATAAAAGGGGCGTGGTGAAGTACTGCCGTAAAGGTGGCCTTTTAGGGCTCTTGATCTCTCAAAGAGAGGACCTTTAGACCAATATACTAAGCCCATGCGCTTGACTGGATCATGCATACAAGGAATTAAAAGCAATAATATTAAACATATTGTGCCCGATTGAACGTATCTTGTATCCAACCGAACACACATCAACCGGCACGGCAAAGCATCGTGGTAAAGGGCTTTAGCCCCTCCCCATAAGAGATCTCACATCACACCTACTAAGCCCATGCGCTCAATTGAATCATGCATACGAAAATAAGACAATCATATCAAACTAAGTATGTCTGATTGAACGTATTTCGCATTCAACCGAACACACATCAATCGGTGCGGCAAAGCATCGTGGTGAAGGATTTCAACCCCTCCAATTAGGGGACCTTTCATCGTACTTACTAAGCCCATGCACTCGATCGTATCATACGAGAATAAGCAACATACAGAATTTAAATGGCGAGAAACAAATAAACCAAAGCAACACAAAACAAGAGAAGGTGTCGTTTACTCAAGTGGTACGTGGAGTTGTGTCCCAAGTACAGACCGCACTACCGTCCATTCGGATTCGGCTACAGAATTTACGTCTGGGTTTCCATCCTATATACCACAAGAGACGACACTCTTCCATTCATCCAATACCCACAACACACATCATACACACAACAAATGCCACAAATGCAGAAAATATAACCAAAATAAATGACCAGAAATTAAATAAGAATAAGTGTGAAAGATACCCTCAGGTCTAACCTTTTAAGCCGTCTCTCGGACTCGCGTTTCACGAAGATCGAAAGGGGGTAACTCCAAAACTTTTCTGGTTCACTGGTTTGCCTCTTCCTTCGCTGTTCGGCCGCTCGAGCTGCTGTTCCGACTCCATTTTGCTGCTGTTTCCTTGTGGTTTTGCTGACGTTTCCTCTGTGTCCTCTGCTTACTGTTTGTGGACTATTTTGATGTTCCTAATGGACTGTCCTGTGTGGTTATTTCAAGGATTGTAAGTGTATTTTATGTTACTGTTCTAAGGGGTTTTAGGGACTGTTTTGGGAGTGATTTAGGCTGCTGTGTTTGTGTGATTTTCGGTGGTGATTAGGGGTTGTTTTGGTGCTTGTAGTTTCGGTGATGTGAGGGTGGTTACTTGTGGTGGATTCGGCTATGGAGGAGATGTTTGGGGTTCTTTGTTCTCTTTTTGTGTATATGTCAAGTGTTTTCCTTTTTCCTTAGGTGTGTATTAGAGAGAGTCTCGAGAGAAAAAAAGAGTGGCTAGGTTAGTGCATGTTTATATAGAAGAGAGCTAGGGGTTGCCCTTGTCTCACAAGGAAAGGATTTTGGTATTCAATTAGGATTTCCAAGAAAGGCATACACAAGATTAAGGGGGGACAAAATATTTTGAATTAGGAAGTTGTAATATTTAATTTGTGTTGGTTTAGGAATACAAATATTTTAGATTGGTAATTATCTTATTAGATTAGGAAGTCAAATATATGATTGGCTTTAATTGGTTATGATTGATTTTAATTAGGTATATCTTCTTTTTAATTTAGTATGTAGTATATTTGATTTCTCTAAGTTAGGCATGATTTTATTTTATGTTTTATTTAATTTGGTAAATGATTTAATTCTTTATTTATTTAATTTAATTAATATTTCATTTAGTTAATGTTTTAATTTAATTAATAATTATTTAATTTGGGATGTGTTTTATGGGCTTTGGGGGGCTAAATGGGCTGGGGTGAGAGGCTAGCAGCAAAACCAGAAACACCGGCTCCGTTCGAACGCCAATTAGAACGTGGCACGAACGTCCGCAATCTGCACGAGGTTCGAACGAAGTAACGAACGCAGCACCAACGAAGACAGTGAACTTGTGGAATGAACTTGATGACGTACTTATCCTGAATTTCCCCTTCCGACCTCCGTTTCCCGCAATATCCTTAGCTAAAAAGGTAGTGCCTCCAACTGAGACTCATCATCGGGTTTCACATGCGAAAATGCAATGCCTACACTTAGCAAACATGAGAATTTTGGAAGATGAAGAAAACAACAAGAAGAGAGGTAAGACCACTTGACCCAAACTTGGATTTTTAAATTTTGAGGGTTTGATACCATATCAGAGAAATTGGCAAGCTAGGGGGTGTTTTTTTTTTAAGTGTTTAGTAGATAAAGAATTGTATAGTATGATGAAATATCCAAAAATTAGGACTCTTGAATATTGGGTTAAAGAAAGAAAAATGAATAAATTAAAAATTGATTGATGATGAAATGGTGGTTTAATATATACGTAAATGAAGTTTTGTGATGGATTGTGTAATTGTGGTGCATTTGAAAAGAAAGACTTGAAGAAGTGAGTTTTGGATCTTGAAAAATGGGCTCGCATCGCAAAGCGTACTGGAAATTTGGTGCAGAATGGCTTCTGGTTTGAGCGCATCGCGACGCACTATGACTCGCGTTGCGATACAAATTGGAATTTTATGCATACGTTTCTGGAACCGTGCGCGTTGCGACGCGTAATACCTTACGTCACAACGCAAAGATCAGAATTTCCCAAAATCAGTTTTAAACCATCCCAGTTCCACCCTATCATATTAGAGGCCACCTTATAGGTCTTGTAACAGTTCGTATACATACCTTACATCAAGACACAAGCATGATAAGCCTTGTAGATAAAACATATTGATGTATTAATAAGCTTAGCTAAGTTCCGAAGCTCATTTTACAACATATATGCTAATCTAGTTTCCGATCATAGATTATCCACAGGAACCACGATCTTCTTCGATGAGGGGACTCAGTGCCAGACAAATTCCAAAATCTGTGAGTGGACATTTTTTTTAAGTTGATTTTCATTATGTTGTTGCTTAAATCAGACTTACTTTTCGCTTTTTAGGGCGTTAGCCAGTTTTATTATCAGTTATATTTTGTTCAGCATGTTTAAGAAATGATTTAGAAAAAGAAATATTTTTAAACATGAGATTTATGTTTTCAGGGCATTGGGGGAAAAACCCACCTCAATATGTAACTTGTTACAGACTTGGAGTTCACGGATGACATGTTCACATGTAGAGGACTGGGGGGACGGCGATACGTAACGCCCCCATATCCTAGTTCAGGACTAGGGATGACAGATGCCCCTAGATCCTAGTTTTAGTGCTTGGATGGTAGCATAGATCCGCACCCCTAGTTCTAGTTCAGTGGCTTGGGGGACGGCAATATGTAACACCCCAAGACCACTAGTTTCAGGGACAGTGGTGGCATGCTTTGGGGGACGGCGATACGTAATGCCCCAAAGTCATGGATTTGCACTTCTGGCTCTAGTTAGGCGTATGGGGGGAAGGCGATATGTAACGCCTCCATAAGTCAAGTTTTATAGAGACAGATCAGTTTTCAGATATTAGGTTTTCTGAAAACAATTTTCAAAGATCAGATTTTAGAAACAGTTTTTAGAAAACAAACATTTCAGAAATAGTTTTCAGAATAGATCTTTTAGATATAAGTTTACAAAACCAGACTTTCAAAAGCAGTTTTCAGAAAGATAAGTTTTATAAAAGAGATTTCAGACATGGTTTTTTAGAAAAAAGAATTTTCGTATAAAGCTATCTTTGAATTTTGGTTATATTTATATAATAATATTTCAGTTTTCGGCCACTCACTTAGATCGCACAACGATCTAACCCCCAACTCCCAGTTTCCTTGTTTTTGTAGGTATTCTCAGAGGACGAGCTTGGGAGGACGAATGCTGATGCAGTCACTAGGGTATGAAGTCCACCAGTTCAAGTCAGAAAGAGTGAGAGTCCAGTCAAAGTCAAGTAAAAGTTATGTATTAAGTCTTTGGTTATGTGATAGTTATTGTAAGAGTAAATTTTATTGAGTACACAGTTATTTATGTTGATTTTTCATATTTTGTTATTAAGTTTGGGCTTTGGTTCCATACATAAGATATTTAAACAGAGAAAATAGTATTAGAATTGTTCATAATTACAGAGTTAGAGGCTCAGGGGAAGAGTACGGCCTATTCCTTACCGGTATCATCTCTCATATTAAGGATGTTACATCATCTCCTCAAGGTCATCCATCATTAAAAGGCTTTGCTCAAACTTAGTTTGAGCTTCATTTTTGTATAGCTCTACTTCTTTCAGCCTCTTATTGACCTCTTTATTCGTCTTCTTGATAACTAAACTCTCATTAAACAGTTCAGTGTAGGTTACCTGAAGACTATCATCATCCATAGACTTTTCGTGAGAGAAATGTGATCCATCATCTTTATCACTAACATTTTCCTCTTTTTCACCAACCATACTAGCAGTAAAGGCCATAAAATTGCTCTTATCTTTAGAATACTCATCAGAAGTATAACCACCTTCTGAATCACTAAGCGAGACTGCCATGGCTTTCTTACCCTTGGACTTAAGGCATGTGGGACACTCAGATCTAATATGATAATACCCTTCACACTCATGGCATTGAATACCACGAGATTTTCTACCCCTATCCTCTCCAGACCCTTTTCTACCATGCCTACTCTCTCCAGGCTTATCCTCCCTATTCCTATCACAATCACTCTTCTTTAGCTTAAGAAATTTCTTAAACCTCTTTGCAAACATGGAAAAATCATGATCTGTGAGATTATCACCATCATCCTCACTTGACGGTTCATGAGAAACTTCCTTTGCGATCTTGATCGCTATGGTCTTGGGCTTTTTATAACCAGAAAGTTTGTTCTCATACACATGCAATTTTCCTACTAGGTCCTCCAATTTGAGGTGATCTAAATCATTACTATCCTCGATGGTTGTGAACTTCAGTAAGAACTTGCCATGTATGGGTCTAAGGATTTTCCTCACTATCCTATTGGTAGAAATAGTCACACATAAGTCAAAACTTGAGTTAATGGTGTCGTTAATCTCAGCATAAAATTAATCAAAGGTCTCATCATCTTTCATACTAGCGACCTTAAACCTAGTGGCAAGCTCTTGGAGTCTATTATTTTTAACAGACAATGTGCTTTCATGCACAGTCTGAAGGATGTCCCATGCATCATTGGCTATCTCGCACATAGAAATTCTCCTAAACTCAGCAGAGCAAACAACACAATGAATGGCATTAATTGCCTTGCTGTTCCTATTGCTAGCATAAAACTCATCCTTAGTCCAGGTCAGTTTATCTTTAGGGGAAGAGACTCCATCAACCATAACCACAAGAGGTTTCCACCTGTACTCTACTGACATCCAGACTCTCTCATCTAAGGACTTAAGGAACGCTCTCGTGCAAACCTTCCAATGTAAATACTTTGTCCCATCAAAGAATGGAGGACAATTCAAAGTTTGACTTCTTTCCATAGCTAGATGGGTCAAGGATCGAGGTCAGACTCTGATACCAATTGAAAATTAAGTTTTAGTTCTAGGTTCTGACCATATGCGGAATTAAGCAAGATAATTAAGACAATTCCTAAATATTGTTACTATGAATTAATAAATCAACAAACACCCTTAAGTCTAACAATTAAAATTCAACACAAATAAAAAATAATGTACTAAATAAATCAACACAGTAAATTTGTTGATAAATTGGAAAACTCGTGCGAGTAGAAAAACACTCCGGGTATCTCGTCTACCAGCCTAAAATCCATTATATGAGAATGACTTATAGTGATGGTAAAAGACCTAAGGCATCAACTTCGTCGACTCTAATACCTTTAGACTGCAAGAACTCGAAGAACTCATCGAGCCCGCACCACACGATTTTCTTCAGAACCTCTGAAGTCTCTGAGCAGATCAACTATGCAATCTCTGAACGCCGAAACTCCGACTACCAATCTTCCTTTTTGAGAACTCTGAAGGTTAAGGAAATTGGGTTTGATTGTGTTGACGGTTTAACTAAGACGAATCTCACCAAAACAGCGAAGATAGAAGAATAAAAAAGTCTTCAACGTGAAATCACTGAGGTCGAAAAGCTATGAAGGTTTTAGACTTTTAGATATTGTGTTTTAAAAACATATGAAGGTGGTTGTAATGTTCTTTATATAGGTAAAGCAAAAAGAAAGAGTTTTTGAGTACAAAATAGGCATAAAATGCCCAAAATAATCCACTTAAGCACGGGTGTTTTAACGCCACTCGAACGCATGTCGAATGCGTGCTTGTTTCGCAAACTTATTCGAACATATCCTCGAACGGACATCGAACACAAACTCACTGGAAGGTTTTGTTCGAACGTACTAATGAACGCACTACGCACATGAACCTTTTACTAAGTTTCGTTCGAACCTTAACACGAACGTGACACTAACGCCACTCGTTTGAATACAAACACAAACGTAGCAAGAACGAATATCTGATTCTTTCATGCTTAGTCTGCCAAAATTGAACCTGTTTTCTTACGAACATTGCCAACAAATATGGAATAACAGTATGCCAAAATTGAACTTGTTTTGTTACGGACATTGCCAACAAATTGGAACTAATAGTATCAAATATAAATATTGATATTATCGTATCATATTTGATTTGTTACTATCGGTACCATCTCAGTGTAATTGGATTAAATTAAAAAAAAAAACTCGATTACAGGAAGTACGAAGCTTCACATGTGTTGACGGTTGTTTTTCATTCCAAGAGCGATTTGGGAATTAGACCTCTCGAACAAACCTCTCTTAAGTAGTGAATTTATTTGGTTAATTAAGAACCAAATCAAACTTGGCATGCAAACAGAAAATTACAGAGAAAAAAAAAGGTTAACTTGGTTCGTCGGAGAGTGACTCCAACCTACATCCATGGGAGAAATGAAATGAGATTTTCTTACGAGCGCGGGTCAAGACCGACCAGTTTTCTCTCTCTATCACTAAGCTTTCGGGCTCTCTTTACAAGTAGTAAAACGTAGAAATTGCTAACCAAAAGGAACCAACCCTTGAAACTAAATCTTCGACTCTTTTATATAGGCTACCAAATGCACTATTCCACCAACTCGTGACGTCATTTCACGTCATCATGTCATCATCACCCATGCTTATTTTTCCCAACCACTCTATAAATAGTAGCTCTGGTCTTCTGACAGCCACTTTACAAAAGTAGCTATGGACTCCTGACTCAACCACCTTCTGTCAGTAAAAAGCCATCATTCCCACATTTTCCTCTGTTACACGTTCTTCCTATGTGACAGCCTACAATTCAACCACTTCAACGTTGTTATATGTGTGAGAAAAAAAGTCCCTGACCAACTCCCATCATATCAGCATGTCAGAGGCTTAAAATTTCATGTAGGGCTCGTGTCATTCATACATAAGCAAAAGATACTATAACCCTAACCTCGGTCCTCGGGCAGCATGCAGAGGTGAATGGTGTTGGATCCTCAGGCCGTCCTTCGCAGACGCTCAAGTGCTACTGAATCTGATATATTGTCATTAGGTCGGGTATGTATCCCAGTCTATCCGCATCTAGCTCTTCCCTTAGGCATCCCTATATACCTCGAGATCGGGCCCCATGTCTGACCTCTCATCCTCACAAGGGCCTTGAGCCATCTGTTTGTACAAATACCCCGTATACCCCCTTCAGTTTTCAGAGTTCCTTGGGGCTGAAAATCTCCATCAACATTTGTCCCTTAGTTCTCGGTATCAATAAGTTAGTAAGTTGATGCAAGGAACTACAAAAGATGTGTAGATTGTACCCATGTCCTCGGGTCTCAGCTCGTAACCATCTATACTGCCACGTCCCTTGGGTCGGGAGGCACATGTATCGCCAAAGATCTTTTTTTCCTATAATGATTGCCTTTTTCACCGCCAGTTGAAGGGTTTTTTAGGGCTTCTTAACCGCCTCTAGGAAGTTATGAAACCTTAAATAGCCTTCCTTAAGTGCCCGTCACATCCGTCACGTTGCATTTTTTCTTCGTCTCCCCGAGTTGCCAGGTGTTGTGCATTCATGGCTTGCGCGCCAAAACTAATGACAACTGTGTCCAACCCAAACAGTAGCTTCAATATTGGCCTTTCGTTTGAATTCAATAGTCGAGATCATCCTTGCACGTGTCGCTAATCCCATGCACATGCCTCAATCTGACGGTCCAAAACAAGTCCGAGTAACCCTATTTAAAGTCTTTTCCACTTCAAGCCTTTTTTTTTACCACTTCATCTTATCTTAAAAAAATCTATGAGCTTCACAGCTTCCTCTGCAACTTCAAGCCTTCAGCAACTTCAAGCATCCCTCATCACCATTTTCATGCTCCTGGAAGTAAGTTTTTTTCTGACTTATTCTCTCGTTGTTTATGCTTTTATTTATTTGTTTGTGAATGACTTGTTTCTGTGTATGTTTGTGTTGTTTTGTATGTTGTTCTGGTTTTTCTGGGGCATTAATGGTAGCATGAGAGGTGGGTTTGTTCTCGTGTGGATGTGTTCCTGTTTTGTGTCTGTTTGGAGGTGTTTATTCTGGTTTTTTTTTATTAGGAATAAGAAAGATATGTTTCGTGGGTTCTCTACGGGTGTTCTTTGCCTTACATAATGCTTTGCATTTTACTGTTTTTCCATTTCTATGATGCTTAGGGCCCCTTTCTAGTTACTCTTGGTAGAGATGATGACACAGTAAACCCTAGTTTCCACGTGAACAACTCTATTAATCATAGAACTAATTCTATATGTTTACTGACCTCCCTCCTCGGGTTCTGACTTGGCAGGAATGTCGGACTCAAAGATATCCTACCCCACTCCCCTCGATACCTTACCTCTTAACGCGCCGCCCACATGCACTTATGTACACAGCTCAAGATCGAAAAGTCCCAACGATGATGACACCACATCGACCATCTTCGAAGAGCAAGATCAGTCATATTTCAAACGGATACCCGACCCGAGCCTAGTCACCCCAAGTTTGACTTTATTATCCTGATATGGACTGAGTTTCAATAATAATCGAGGCCGATCTACATCAACTGAGGGAAAGGTTCAACATACCTGATGCCATCAGATTAAGTATCCTAAAGGAATGAGATCAGGCGAGTCATCCATGCGATGATCAGAAGGCGCTTTGGACAACCTTTTTTGACATGGGGTTGCACTTTCCCATGTAGAAATAATTTTGCGAAGATGTTGGCAGCCATGAATCTAGCCCCGTGCCAACTGAATCTGAACGGATGGAGGGTGCTAACCAGCCTATAAGTTATCTGGAGCCGAGCTGGGCTGGGAGATCCATCCTTCCTTGAGCTGAAGTGGTTGTACAGAATGAATGCAAACCCAAAAGAATACAAGAGTTGGTACTACCTCTCAACCCACGTCGGGGTCCCTCACATCATCATTAATCTATCAGCCACCAAATTTTCTTTTAAGGACAAGTGGTTATGGGCCGAGGGGCCATAGGGAAGACACCAATATCTTCTTGTTTAAGGTAACGACTTGTCCTCTAAACTCTCCCTGACCTGTTCCACATTTTACTAACTTTTGAGATTTTTACAACTTGTCGGGCCCATCTCCTAAAATTCCACCACGGGCCTAGGCTAAAGAAGGCGTTTGAATTGAGGAGCCACTACAGGGACCTCATCAACCCTTCTGCTTTTTCCGATTTGAGGGCCACTACAAGGACCTCGTCAACCCCTCTGCTCTTGTCGACTCGGGTCTCATCCTGAGCACTCCACCACCCTAGTCCAGGCAGACTGGTAATTTTTAACTGACCCACAGACTTCATGTTTGTTTTCTCATTATCTCACGTCCATTCGAGTTTCCTTATTTTTTCCTTCTGCATGCTCTAAATATTTCCACTTGCTCGCAGATATGTTTAGATTTAAAAGCCCCGATACAGATTGCTCAGGAGGCTCTGCAGGCTTCACGGGGCGAGTCCTATAGTACCCGGTGATGAATCACTACCCCGATACAGCCAGAAGTCAAGCAAAAAGCAACACACGTAGCTGCTCCAACCCCCGGGCCATCAATCGTCCCTCTGACCTGTCAAGAACTTACCCTTGCACCAAAATTCGAGTGTCACTGAGCCAACCCAAGCTACAAACATCCCGGCCTGACCCTCTAAAAGACGCTTCCACCAGGTCAGAGGTGAGGAGACTGGAGAGCCCGCGAGAGAGCCACGAGATGAAAAACTACGGCTAGTAGAGGTAAAGCTTCGGCCACTGCCTCTCCAGACCAAGGGGGACTACGCTGCTCGGTATCAGTAATTTCACCGAGGACGTGCGGGAAGACGTAGCCCATCTTCTCCCAACCATCAAATATATGGCCAAGCACGTAAGCCTTGACCAGGCCACGGCTTATGAAACCCTATCTCTCGGGAACATTCTCAACAAGTCTGGCCGATTCCATACGAATGTAAAGTAAACTTCTTCCTTAAAAAATATGATATCTTATGTGTCATTCTGACCTTAAATTTGATCATGCATGTGGCTTATCATTTGGCAACGATTATGGATGTGCCGACAAGTACACTTTCAGAGGGGGTCAGACCCAGAGGCTCCAGAATCGGCTGATCGAGAGGGAGGCCGAGCTGACAAAGAAATTGGACGAAGCCAATGTAGAGATTCACGACCTGAGGCAATCTGAGGAGGAGGCCAAAGTTGAGGTTTCCTCCTCTGTCAAGCTTCAGAAATTACCAAGAGGGAGAGGAATAGGCCAAACCAAGGCTTCCCTAGAAACAACCAAATTCAAGCTCTAATTGGCTCGAGCCGTTGTAGCCGAGAGAAAACTCACGGTTCTACCCTTGGATTTCTTCACTTAGCGGATTCTGAATCCTTCAAACATTAAGCACTGAGTTTCTTATGAGTGACCATCTTCAATATTCCCAGAACTGACTTGGGCCAGACTAGGCAACGAACGAGGAAATCTGATCTCATATCAATAAACATAATAAGGCATTGGTGGGACGTAACCCGACCCCGAGCCGATACAATTATTTGTCATAATGGAATATTCCCTTATTGTGCCATTCAACACTTGGCCATGAGGAGAAACTCCAACCTCATGCCAACAAACATAATACGGCATCGGTGGGATGTAGCCCGACCCCAAGCCGATGCAATCACTTGGCCACAAGGTAATGTTCCCTCCTTGTGCCATTTAACACATGGCCATTGGAGAGAAACTCCAACCTCATGCCAACAACACATAATAAGGCCTTGGTGGGACGTAACCTGACCCTGAGCTGATACAATTACTTGGCCACAAGTGAATGTTCCCTCATTGTGACATTCAACACTTGGCCGTGGGGGAGAAACTCTAACCCCATGCCAACAAGACCCCGAGCTGATACAACCACTTGCCCACAAGGGAATGTTCCCTCTTTCTGTCATTCAACACTTGGCCATGGGGGAGAAACTCCAACTCTATGCCAACAAACATAATAAGGCCTCGGTGGGACGTACCACAACCCCGAACTGATACAATTACTTGGCCACAGAGGAATGTTTCCTATTTGTGCCATTCAACACTTGGCCATGGTGTTGGAATTCTCTAAGCATCCCAAGATCATTTCAAGCAATGAAAATACAAAGTGAATATATTCAAGGAGTTGCGGAATACTCACAATGATCGGTTGAGCGATGCGGTGGACAAAAAACTTAATTTTCTGCCCTCTGGTCCTCTCGACAGTGAGCTGCAGTTTGGCTCTCCATTTGCGACTTTGATCCTCCATGAAAGCTCCAAGCTTTGTGATGAAATCCCAAGCTCATGGGTGGACTTCCCTATCACCTTCGCATGTCTTTCTTTTCATGTAGAATTTCAGCTAACAGAATCAAGTAAATTAGAACAAAAAAATAATACTTATCATATAACATTTAAAAAAAAAATGGGTTCAACTTGAATCATTAGCTTCAAAATACAAACATTTTGTAAATGAATAAAGAAACTAATTACCGAAAGAAGATGCAATCTTTTCAGTTGAAACTTCTTGATTCAACCAAATTATCTGGATTCATTAAGTTTCCCTATGTCTAGTTCATTTTACATTTACCTTATCAATCTTATTAGTGGCCAATTAACAAGACGCATTAAGCTTAAGACTTAATAAGTAAACCTTTAAATTATCCAAACAATAAAATAACCCCTTATAAACCGGTGATATTAAAAGTCACCACAACCCCAGATAACTAATTTAGTTACAACACATAACTAGGGCTAGTAAAAACTTGAAAGTAAAAGACATAAAGTAAAAATGCTGAAAGGTAATTACGGTAAAGTAAAAGCTGAAAAGTAAATTACAATAAAATAAAATGCTAAGGTAAAAGGATCAACTTTTACTACTACTAATTTAGATATCTCCCTTAATATAATATATTAACTTGTGATTATTTTACCAACCAGCCATAAAGGTGGTAACCTGATTAAGTCAAATTAAGTCCAACCAGCCATAAACGCGGAACAAAAAAATACCTGCCATATAGGCGGTAAGAAAATTTAATTACCAACCGACCAATCTGGCGGTATCCTTGATTCGTCATGTTTAAACCAGATTAAAATGAATTACCAACCGACCAATCTGGCGGTATCCTTTTAAGTCAAATTTTAAATAGTGAATATTATATTTAAGGGAGATTAATCTAAATAGTAATAGTAAAAGAATTACCTTTCACCTTAGCAGGGGGAAGTTACCTCCTTCTGGTTGAATAATAAAAACTATAAAAGTAAATTATTATTATTATAGAAAGTAATTAAAATTAATTACAAAACTGAAATTAAAAGAAACTAGATAGAAAAATCCCTATTTACATCAGATAAATTAGAGAGGAAGGTACACATGAACTGAAATTTTGAGATATATTTATAGGCCTCGGTGACCCCCTCGCGTCGCGAGGCCAAAGTTTCTTCTTGCGTCGCGACGCGATAACGTGACGGCTTGTAATTGGCTGGTTTCAGATTCTTATCTACCACATGTCAATTCGGATAAATGAGTAAATAATTGAGCTGACGTGGCCCTGACGTGGCGACACGTGGCGATGGCGACTGTCGGCACCATAGAATTGCGACATGTGGCACGCTGTGATTGGCTGATGATGACGTGGCGATGACGTGGCACTTTGACTCGGTCAACCGGTGATGTGGATGATGACGTGGCAGACACATGGAGTGACACGTGGAGACATGTGGTTATGGCGACTCTCGGCACCATAGGCTGTTTACACGTGGCACAACACACGTTAGCAAAGTCCGGCGCACGTTAGCTGATGTGGCCCTGACGTGGCGACACGTGGCGATGGCGACTGTCGGCACCATAGAATTGCGACATGTGGCACGCTGTGATTGGCTGATGATGATGTGGCGATGACATGGCACTTTGACTCGGTCAACCGGTGATGTGGATGATGACGTGGCAGACACGTGGAGTGACACGTGGCGACATGTGGTGATGGCGACTCTCGGCACCGTAGGATGTTGACACGTGGCACGACACATGTTAGCAAAGTCCGGCGCACGTTAGCAAAGTCAAACTTCTCAGATTCTGACATGTGTCCCCGGCGCACGTTAGATGTCGCGACGCCAAAGGCTTGCGCGTCGTGACGCGTGAAATGACCATTTTGCCCTTTTCATCATATTTTCACTGTTTTGGGCCCAAATCACCTCCAGAGAGTCCTGAAACTTTATTTATCTACAAAATAGCACAAAACACATCAAAATATTCACAAAACTCAAGACACTATACAAAATATTAAGTTAAATGAGTGGGAAATAGTGATATAATTACCACTCATCAAAGGTCTTCCCTTGCAAGGGGTGAGTGTGGCCTTAAATCTTTCCCAATTCACACTGGGTGGCGACTCCTTTATTCTCCGGTTTAGTCCTCCGTGGGCCAATCGTACTCTCTACGGGCTACGAGCCCAACAGTGTCGTGGTCGCCCAACATCATAGGCATAGCGATAAACCCCGCTTCGCTCCTACATATATTTATTTTAATTCTCTAATTGATGCAGTATTTGGAGATGCATTGTCAAAATCAATTGTTAAAATTTGACCTAATAAACTATATTTATCAAAAATTACTTTAATCATTCTACAAATATTATGTGGAATATGTTACTCATCAAAAACTGTAAATGCAATAAGTCATTTTTATTGGACAATTATGACCCATAGCATCACTATTTATACAGATCATGGTGTTGTTGTACAAATTAACTATGTGACAAAGGAAATTGCCCTTTTATCATTTGTAATTAGATTACCAAGATGTATAAATGATAAAAGGTCCATATGATTAGTTCCGGATTGAGATGATATGAGACAGTATCAATCCATAAAGGTTTAATCATTAAATATCCCTAGTCGGAGTATTATCGAGATTGGACATCGATAATGCGTAAAAGACTAGTATTACACTTGTGCGCGTTGTGGGAGCATAACGACATAGTTCTCATATATCTGGGTATAAGATACTCATGCAAGTGTTATAAGAGGTTGTGTTTACCGATGGTACGGGAACAGCTTCGCTCTGGATAGACCCCTCGGAATTCCATTGGTAGTATGACTGTGTGTCTATGGAAGTCCGAATCAGGGTAGGTGTATTTGGTCTTAACCTGAGACTTGCACCGCTAATACTTGCGACAATCAATATACTTTGGTTTTGGTCGTCTAGGGCTTTAACAGGTTCTGTGTACGCCTCTTCTGGGTATATTGAGAATCGTAGTGTATTGGGTTTGATGTCAAGATGGAAGTATCACTCCAGTCATTGTGGAGATGATGATCACGTAGGATATGGAACTGGTGCTCTTATATGCTGCAGCTATGAGGATATTATGACTAGGTCATGTTTATCCGATTATAGAGACTAGTTACCAGAGATCCGATATGTGCTTCGTACGTGGCAGACACAATTCCAGCCCCAGGCCTTGCACCTGACATCTGATGCTGGATCGCAATACGCAATACTACGTATACTACGTCTGATATAGATCACATATTCCTATAAGAATATTTCTGAAGAATTGGGTAGGCACGATGCTTTGCTAGAAGCCAACCATGTCTTGTAAATCGGTAAAAATGTAGTACTAGGTACGTACGTGTTCGGATAGTCTGACGACCGTATTTACTGCCAACATATCCGGGGATCTCATGGGTAGCTTCCCGAAGATTCATCGATGATGTATGACTCGCACTTTATTAATCTGGGATTAATTATAAGAGAGAGATAAAATTAATCTGGGATTAATTACGAAGATATTTTATCTGGGATAAAATATTATTTAAAGAGAGAGAATGGTTAATTTGGAATTAATCGATAAAATAATATATTCGATATATTATACGAAATTGGATTTCGACGCGGAATTAAAATTAGATTTTAATTCATGGAAAACGAGTTAATTTAGAATTAATTCGTTAGCGACGTGAATAGTAATTTTCCTATGCACAATTATTTAATTAAATTTGATTTAATTACGTTGCAACGGAAAATTTGTTAATTTGGAATTAGCGAACCCGAGCCCGGGAGTGTTTGCGGGCCCACTCGCATTTCGAATCGAGTGGGGCCCAAAAGTCACATCAAGCGTCAAATCACTAGTCAATCAATTGATGTGATGTCTAGTCACTTTGAGTGATGTGACAACTTGTCACTTGTGATTGATGGTGGTAGTTGGATAGTTTTAATGCTTGTACCATTTTTGTAATTCAAATTTGGTATATCATTAATTGATTTTGGAAAATCAATGAAGTGTATTAGATACACAAACCAACTAACACAACACAATTTCTCTTTCTTCTCTTCTCACCTCACGGCTAAGGGTCAATTTCTTTCTTTTGGTTCTCCTTTTGCCGAGAACAAGATGAAGTGAATGGAAGATTTGTGGCAAATCTATCCAATGCTAGCACATGAAGAGTCATCCAAGGTGATAGGGAAACCTATTCATGAGCATGGAATCACAACACAAAGCATGGAGCTTGGAGCATCCATGGTGGTGGTGACCGAAAATGACAAGGAGCACAAAATGACCATTGCCGAAAGCTTGAAGATTTTTATGTTCAACGCATCTCCAAATCCGATCAATGTAAGTATGATTCTGCCATGCTTCTTTGTAGTATTCACACATGATTTCTTGCTTGAATGATCCTTGGGACTAATCTAGAAACCCAACAATGGTATCTTGAGCCATTTTGAGCATGAAATTGAAATTAGGGTAAAATTGGGTAAAATCGATTTGAGTATGTTTGAGTGAAATTGATTGTTTGGATATGCTTAAATTATGATAACATGGTTTTATGAATGATCAATTTGATGAAAATTGAATTGGATCAAATTTTCCCTAATCTATTGGCTTGGCCGAATGTGAGTAGTTGCCCTAAGTCATGGTATTTTTTGATTTTGATCATTGGATGAGTTGAAATCATTTGGGTAATGTTGATTTAGGATTCAATTGGATTAAAACCGAATCGGACAAAAATCCCCTTAATTGCCGCGACCTAAAGCATGAAAATGATTGATTTTTAATTCAAATGTGTTGGACATGTTTTGATGATGATAAGCATAATTAATTGAGTAAATTAGTGTTTTGGAAATGTTAATTTAGATAATTAATTATGGCATACACTTTAGGTTAATTAAATTATGAAATTTGGAATTTTGGTAATTTAATTAATTGGGCCAAATTTGGAATTGGGCTTTTAAAGTTGTAATTGGGCTTAATGGGCTTGGTTGGGCCAAGTTTGGTTTAGGCTAATTGGTTGGATCCAATTGGGCCCAAAACCATATCCATAAAGTCCAAATATGACTTAATGGACCTTTAATATTTTAATTGGGCCTAATGGGCCTAAATTGGTTTCTTGGCAAATAAGGGTGATTCCTTAAATGGGATTTGGTATTTGGGTTTGACCCATATTGACCAAAAGTCCATGCCTTAAGAAATTAATTAAAAGCTCATTGGACTTTAATTAAATTGACATTGGATGTTAATTGGGCTTTGAGACCCGTAACGATTAGATTTGGAATCTAAGTCGTAAAGGCACATTAAAAGTGTAATTATTTAATTTAGAATTAAATATAGAATTAGTATTAAATACAAATTAAATTGGATTTAATTTTTTAGTTTAATATAATTCAAGAATTCGTACTTTGAGTACTTATTCGTAAAACGAGTTTGACTCGCGCAAAATCAAATCGTTGTTTGAACATTGGATGGTCATTAATTTTCAGATTAATTAATTGGATTAGATTGATTGATAACATGCTTGTGTGAATACGTGGATGCGATGTATGAATAATGTATATCGGATGGATATTAGATGGGTGAAGGCAATTTTGGAAAATGTTTTAATAAATTTAGAATTTATTAAATTGGACCTGCGTGTCCAGCCTATTACCTCTTGACTCTGTGTATTTCTCTTCTCAACTATTCTCCTCAATGTAAATGAGGTTTCTTTAGAAGTGTTATGTAATTGGGTAGAAGTAATACTTGTGCTAGCGGGAGAGAGGAAATGGAGAGATTTGTTCTAGGAACAATGTGTTAAGTATCCATCCGCATATCATTATTAAATTTACTTACGCGCCCTATTATGTGTTTAGAATGCATGTTTAAGGGTGTATGATGATGAGACCTAACAAAGATAATTAATTGGTTGCCAATTACGTGAAAAACCCTCACTACATATTAAGTGTTTTTCCTTCGATTGAGTGATTCTTACTGAAGATCCAAGACTGGCACTGGTTTGTTGGCCAAAGTCAAGACCTTTGTCCGTCGCGGATGTGTTTGAATCATGAAGGCTTTGTTCCATATCGGTGTCTTGTCCAAGTTGTGATTTGTTGGCCAAAGTCAAGATCACTTCTTGTCCATCGACATCGATTACGAAGCTTTCCACAGTCAATGGGTTCCGCTTAACTGGGATCATTAAGTTTGTTGTGCCAAAGCCAAGGCTTAGTTGATTCAGAGGAAAAAGGTTAGGGAATATATTGGATATATTGGCATATATAAGATATATGTTTCGAACTTGGATGTCCACCTAATGGATCTAGGAATTGGATGGGATCCAATTGATCTTAGAGATCTACCTAGTTAATTATCATACAATTTGTTGGCCAAAGTCAAGCTTGTGAGTTATTTAACGGGATCCTAGCCCACTAGGAAACAAGGTTTCCTGAGTACACCACAGAGGGTTAGAGGCTTGCCGAAAAATAGTGGGAGGCAAGTATTAAATTTGCAATATTCGTTTAGTTACTTGCCATACGCGCCCATTTCAAATTTTTCGTCAAATAAATTAATATATTAGTTGGACTAATATTTAATCGTTGTTTTAAATAAACAGTTGGACTGTATTCAAACTACTTCAATTAATAGTTGATTTTATAATTGGATTATAGTAATCAATATAATTGAATTTAATCAATTAAATTATAGTTGATTATATAGTTAGACTATAGTAATCATTATAATTAATAGTACCTAAAATCGTTGATTTGATAGTTAAACTATTGGAATCAAGATTATTGAAAGATTAGTGTTTAAAACATAATCCTTGGTGAAAATATTTTTAAACGGCTTTAATTTTCAAATTGGGAATAAAATCTCAGGATAGTCCTGGTAACCGAGAAATTACTTTATTTGATATAGTGACGTCTCGAGCCTAAGCCCAGAGTTGAGCAAATAGTAGAACAATATATTTGGAATATTCATGTGATGATAACTTAAGTGCTTAATCCATTATGCTTGCGAAATAGACTCCTTAATTTCTTAATCAGAACTAAGGATTAGATCCTTATAGTATGATAATGAAATTGAATAATCTTCATAGATCTATTCTTAGATCTTAGAAGTAGAAATTGTGATAGAAAACTCTTGGAAAGTTAATGGCTATACTCAATGAGACAAAGCCAGAGTTTGCAATAGGGCAAGAATTACTTCGACATTCCGGAAGGCCAAGGCTTGGCCAAAGGCTTCTGGGGTGTGGAAAAGGGGCAAAGGCAAAATCATTATAATCTTCTGGGAAGACAAATGACATATCCCAAGATGTCTGCCTAAATTGTGGCAAACGGGGTCATTGGAAGCGTGATTGCCGTATGGACAAGGCAGACAAGAAGGAAGTGAAGACGAGGCAAGGTTCCGACTTCAAATATGTTTATCATAAACATGTTCACTACTAGTATTAAAATTGGATTTTAGATACTAAATGTGGTACATAAATATGTACTGATGTGCAGAATCTGCTGACAAGCAGGATACTGACTTCAGTAGAGATTTATCTACGAATCAAAAATGGGACGAAAGTCGCTGTTTTAACCGTAGAAACCTAAGTTTAGGAACTACCCTTCGGGTATGTACTTAAATTAGGAAACTGTTATAATGTAACTAGTTTGACTAGAAACATTATCTCTATATCAGGGTTTAACCCGTTGCGGGTATACCTTTATATTCTAGAACACTAAAGTGTTTTATTTTATAAAGATGATATTGAGATAATCACATTAGATGTGAATAACAATATTTATATTTAGAATATAAATAAATCTCATACATATAACAAGACAAACAAATAGCTCAAACTGATTTAATCAGTTGAGACTTATAAGTGGCATTGTTGTCTGTGACACAATTAACAAGACTCGTATATCCACACTTTCGAAGAGTGGATACTAGGATGGATTTG
Source organism: Zanthoxylum bungeanum (assembly GCA_019454045.1). NCBI lineage: Eukaryota > Viridiplantae > Streptophyta > Magnoliopsida > Sapindales > Rutaceae > Zanthoxylum > Zanthoxylum bungeanum. The sequence goes on from SKCR01035784.1 coordinate 28,636, forward strand.
ATTCTATTCAAATAATGTCTACGAATCTAGTTTATTAGGCAAAGTGCCTAAAACACCTTTTACTTGGTAAAAGTGCAAGTGCCACCGATCTGTTAGCCCTCGTTCATAGTGACGTAAGTGGGCCCATGTCTAGCTAGGCTAGATGTGGATATGAATATTTCGTGACCTTTACGGATGTGGCATCGCGTTATGGTTATGTGTTTCTTGTGAAACACGAATCGGAAACTTTTGATGAATTCAAAGAGTTTCGACACGAAGTAGACAAACAGATCGACTATAGTATTGAAACCGTCACGGTTAGACCATGGTGGAAAATACTTAAGCAATAAGTTTCTCATATACTTGAAAGAGTATAGTATTCTTTCAATGAGGACTCCTCCCAGAACACGTCAATTTGACGATGTGTCCGAACGGAGAAACCAAATTTTGTTGGACATGATAAGGTTAATCAACGGATACACTTTAAACATTACAAAACTTATTTTGAATAAGGTTCCATAAAAATCTGTTAGACAGACTTCATATTAGATATGAACAGGAAAGAAACCAGGTTTTCTGATTCCTGTAGATTTGGGTATGTTAGGCATATGTTTGGATGATACCAAACTAAAACCCAAATCGGATAATGCCTAATTTGTGGGTTATCCTAGGGTAACCAAAGTATAGTACTTATACAACTCACATGAGAACAATTTAATTGTTGCTCGCCATGCAGTTTTCCTAAGAGGAATACCTATATGCAGTGGTAAGTGGGAGGAAAGTAAAACTCGATGAAAATCGGAGTAATACTATTCCAGGCATCGATTCCTTAATGGAACACAAATAGTTCATCAGGGATGAAACTATACCATAATCATCGAATACACAAGAACCGCGTAAGTCGGAGAGAGTCAGAAAATAACCTGGGAGGTATAGGTTTCTGATCTCACCTCATAAAGATGTCAATCTTATTGAGGAATACGAACTGACTACGTATGAGGAAGTGATACAAGGTATCGACTCCCTATTATGGCAAAGTGCCATGAAGTCCGAAATGGATTCCATGTATACCAACCAAGTTTGGACACTGGTTGTTGTACCGCAAGGCATTGTGCCTATTGGTACTATATAAGTCTTCAAGGAAGACATACATGGAAGACAACATACCAACGTACTAAGCTGGGATTGTAGGGAAAAGTTATCGTTATCAACATTGTGTCGATTACGAAGAAACCTTTTAACCGTTGCCATGGTTAAATCCATTTGGACAATGCTTGCTAATGCTGCATGTTTCATTTATGAAATATGGCAGCTGAACGTCAAAACCGCTTTCTTTAACGGAAACCTTTTGGAGGATGTTTACAACATCTTGACAATTTTTTCGTACCAAAACTAGCAAACAAGGTTTGCAAGTTAATTCGATCCATGGATGGATTGAAGCAAACATAGCGTTCTTGGAATTATCGTTTTGATGTAATCATAATGGTATATGATTTAATTCAAAACGAAAATGATTCTTGTGTATATAAGGAGGTTAGTGGGAGCGCACTGACAGTGAATGTCCTAAATAATGATTATATGTCATTTCTTGGAAATGATATTCCCATAATAATAATCGGTGAAAGCTTGGCTTTCATGGAGATTCTCCGTAGAATCTTGGGAGAAACAACCTTTATTCTAGGAATAAAGATCTACTGGGATAGATCTAAAAGTTGTTAGTACTCTCCGAGAACTCGTACATTGAAAAATGTACCCGACCTAATGTCTCATATGCTTTGAGCATATGGAGTCACAATCAGGCCAATCCAAGTGATAGTCACTGGATTGATGTTAAGAACATCCTTTAGTATATTAGATGAACTAAAGATGATTTCTTATAATATGGAGAAAGAGAACTTGAAGTGACTGGGTTCACTGCTGCAAGTTTCCTAACCGATAAAAACGACTATAAGTCGCAATAACGGTACTATAAAATTTGAATAACGAAACAGTGAGGTGGAAATCTTCCAAGCAAGATATTGTTGCCGAATAAACAACAAAAGTGGATTATTGCTGCAGCTGAGGCAGCAATAGAAGCCTTTTGGATCGATAATAATCCTAATTAGATTAGGAGTAGTTATGTTAGCAGCTGAGCTAGGCATCATCACAGGCTAAAGAATTAATGTTCTCATCAACGATCCAGATATATACTTCAAAAATTCATCTGATTCGTTCGGATCATACATCGTGGCGATGTGATGATCGAATAAATCGCATCAAATGATAATCATGCAAATCCGCTGACGAAAACCTTTTCTCAGTAGAAGTTTGAGCGAACCGTACATATTTCGAGTGTAGGACACTTGAGTGATTGGCTATAGGCAAAGTGGGAGATTGTTGGACAATTATGACCCATAGCATCACTATTTGTACAGATCATGGTGTTGTTGTACAAATTAACTATGTGACAAAGGAAATTGCCCTTTTATCATTTGTAATTAGATTACCAAGATGTATAAATGATAAAAGGTCCATATGATTAGTTACGGATTGAGATGATATGAGACAGTATCAATCCATAAAGGTTTAATCATTAAATATCCCTAGTCGTAGTATTATCGAGATTGGACATCGAGAATGCGTAAAAGACTAGTATTACACTTGTGCGCGTTGTGGGATCATAACGACATAGTTCTCATATATTTGGGTATAGGATACTCATGCAAGTGTAATAGGAGGTTGTGTTTACCGATGGTACAAGAACAGCCTCGCTCTGGATAGACCCCTCAGAATTCCATTGGTAGTATGACTATGTGTCTATGGAAGTCTGAATCAGGGTAGGTGTATTTGGTCTTAACCTGAGACTTGCACCGCTAATACTTGCGACAATCAATATACTTTGGTTTTGATCGTCCAGGGCTTTAACAGGTTCTGTGTACGCCTCTTCTGGGTATATTGAGAATCGTAGTGTATTGGGTGTGATGTCAAGATGGAAGTATCACTCCAGTCATAGTGGAGATGATGATCACGTAGGATACGGAACTGGTGCTCTTATATGCTGCAGCTATCGGGATATTATGACTAGGTCATGTTTATGCGATTATAGAGACTAGTTACCAGAGATCCGATATGTGCTTCGTACGGGGCAGACACAATTCCAGCCCAGGCCTTGCACGTGACATCTGATGCTGGATCGCAATACGCAATACTACGTATACTACACCTGATATAGATCACATATTCCTATAAGAATATTTCTGGAGAATTGGGTAGGCACGGTACTTTGCTAGAAGCCAACCATGTCTTGTAAATCGGTAAAAACGTAGTACTAGGTACGTACGTGTTGGATAGTCCGACGACCAGATTTACTGCCAACATATCCGGGGATCTCATGGGTCGCTTCCCGAAGATTCACCGATGACGTATGACTCGCACTTTATTAATCTGGGATTAATTATAAGAGAGAGATAAAATTAATCTGGGATTAATTACGGAGATATTTTATCTGGGATAAAATATTATTTAAAGAGAGAGAACGGTTAATTTGGAATTAATCGATAAAATAATATATTCGATATATTATACGAAATTGGATTTCGACGCGGAATTAAAATTAGATTTTAATTCGGGGAAAACGAGTTAATTTAGAATTAATTCGTTAGCGACGTGAATAGTAATTTTACTAGGCACAATTATTTAATTAAATTTGATTTAATTACGTTGCAACAGAAAATTTATTAATTTGGAATTAGCGAACCCGAGCCCGGGAGTGTTTGCGGGCCCACTCGCATTTCGAATCGAGTGGGGCTCAAAAGTCACATCAAGCGTCAAATCACTAGTCAATCAATTGATGTGATGTCTAGTCACTTTGAGTGATGTGACAACTTGTCACTTGTGATTGATGGTGGTAGTTGGATAGCTTTAATGCTTGTACCATTTTTGTAATTCAAATTTGGTATATCATTAATTGATTTTGGAAAATCAATGAAGTGTATTAGATACACAAACCAACTAACACAACACAACTTCTCTTTCTTCTCTTCTCACCTCATGGCCAAGGGCCAATTTCTTTCTTTTGGTTATCCTTTTTCCGAGAACAAGATGAAGTGAATGGAAGATTTGTGGCAAATCTATCCAATGCTAGCACATGAAGAGTCATAGAAGGTGATAGGGAAACCTATTCATGAGCATGGAATCACAACACAAAGCTTGGAGCTTGGAGCATCCATGGTGGTGGTGACCGAAAATGACAAGGAGCACAAAATGACCATTGCCGAAAGCTTGAAGATTTTTGTGTTCAACGCATTGCCAAATCCGATCAATGTAAGTATGATTCCGCCATGCTTCTTTGTAGTATTCACACATGATTTCTTGCTTGAATGATCATTGGGACTAATCTAGAAACCCCAACAATTTTTGCATGTTCTATGATGCATCAATCCAATGACAAGTCACACCCAAATATAAGTATGTTTGCTAATAATCACTCCAAATATCAAAACAAATAGAAAGATGACATTTAATATCTTTAAATAATTAATTTTAAATAATTTTATCATCTTTATATAATTTAAAATTTTAGCGTTTGGTAGTATTTTTAGGAATTTTACAGGCAGCGTGATTTAAAGTATTTTGACAGTAATTAGAAAAAGTAATTTTTTCACAAAAACTTAAATAAAGATGTGTCATGCAAGTAAATTTAACAAATTCTTTTATATTTTTAGCATCAGAATATTTAAATAAAATTAAAGAACTTGTATCTCTACTAGATGAAGCGTATTTGTCCATTAAGTTTGTGTTGTATTAAATCTGATTTCAGCGTCAGCGTGTCTATCCAAATGCTTGTTTATATCGCCATAATCATCAGTAAATTTGTAAGATACATCACAATAGTTGCATATTACTTTGACCGCTCTCTTGGGTTGGGATATTTAATATAATGTTCTCATATGAGCTTGCCATTATTTTGTTAATATCGAAGAATCACAAAATTAAATCAATTTGAGAATTGAAAATGAGAGAATTGAGAATGAAAGAATTGTTGGTGTGCAGATAAATGAATTATGATCTCTATTATAAATTATTTGGTTAATTTTGTGATGCTTAAATTGCCTCTAAAAAGTGGATATTTTATTACTGTAGGTAATTTAAATATTTTTAAAATATATAAAAAAAAAATACATAAAAAATTTCCTTATAGTTGGATGGAAAAACATAATGGTCTCCTGACCCAAACTTCCAAGTAATCGCCCACCAGCACTAAACTGCGCTATGTCAATACCATAGAAGCTACTCTGTTGCTTCCCAGCAGAGCGCTTCGAAGGCATCATTTTGATCGGGACCGAGAGGAACTCTTGGTCGAAGACGCCGGACAACCACCACATAGGGTGGTAGGTAGGACATTCAGACTCTCCTGAACGTGGGTTTTGTTCTATTATTGGAGGAATTCGATTACGATTAGGGTTGGAATATTAAGATTGATTTGACCGGTCAATTCACGATTGGACCGGACTAGACGGAATCGAGAAGTTGCGGTCGGTCTCCATATAAAATTTTCAATTTTTGAAAAAGCTTGTGTTTTTGGACGGTTGTGTCTTCATCATCATGATGGCCATGATGATCTTGACGATGACGATTATTATTACTTTTTTTTTTATTCACGCGCGTTTTATGTCCTTTACACGCGTTTGTCCACGTCTGCATTCAAGGATTATTAATTACAAAAATAAATAACTTCAGTAGTATTCTAAAATAAGAGAGAAATAGAAGAAGAGAAAGATACATTGGAAAGTTGCAGACTTTTCCTATTGATTCTAAATGAATTAATTTATAAATTACGAAGATGTTCTCTATTTATATGAAGATATTAGGTTAAAATTATTATCCATAACCAACGTGGGATAAACTAAACTTGTAAATATTAAAGTGAGAGATCACATTATTTACAATATTCTCCCTTGGGACCTATCACTTTAAATTTACAATAATTATCCAACCAAACATTACCTCATTAAAACATTTCCAATAAAACCCAGTGGGACAAAAGTTGATCGAAGGAAAAAAAGTATAATGCACTTTTATCTAACTGTAACTTATCATGTCAATGAATACTGATAAAATGCTCCCCCTCAAAAGATACCATCAAGATAATTTGCTAAGTCGACGCATGCCAATGCTATATACAAGTTTCTCAAATGTTGATGTAGGTAATGATTTAGTAAATAGGTCTACAAAGTTATCAATTGACTGTATTTGCTTGACATCAATTTGTTTACTCTGCTGTAGCTCATGTTGGACAATTATGACTCATAACATCACTATTTGTACAGAACATGGTGTTGTTGTACAAATTAACTATGTGACAAAGGAAAATGCTCTTTTATCATTTGTAATTGGATTACCGGGATATATAAATGATAAAAGTTCATATGATTAGTACCAGATTAATAAGATATGAGACAGTATTAATCCACGTCAGGTTTAATCATTAAATATCCATAGTCGTAGTATTATCGAGACTGGACATCGATAATGCGGGATAGACTAGTATTACACGTGTGTGCGTTATGGAAGCGTAACGGCATAGTTCTCATATATTTGGGTATTGGGTACTCATGCAAGTGTAATATGAGGTTCTGTTTACCGATGGTACGGAAACAGCTTCGCTCTAGATAGACCCCTCGGAATCCCATTGGTAGTATGACTATGTGTATATGGGAATCCGAATCAGGGTAGGTGTATTTGGTCTCAACCTGAGACTTGCATCGCTAATACTTGTGACAATCAGTATACTTTGGTTTTGGTCGTCCGGGGCTTTAACAGGTTCTGTGTACGCCTCTTCTGGGTATACTGAGAATCGTAGTGTATTGGGTGTGATGTCAAGATGGAAGTATCACTTCAGTCATATGGAGATGATGATCCCGTAGGATACAGAACTAGTACTCTTAAGTACTGCAGTCATCGGGATAATATGACTTGGTCATGATTATCCGATTATAGAGACTAGTTACCAGAGATCCGATATATGCTTCGTACGGGGCAGACATAATTCCAGCCCTAGGCCTAGCATGTGATATCGATACTGGATCGTAATACGCAATACTACATATACTACCCCTGACAAAGATCTTGTATTTTGTAGAAGAATATTTCTGGAGAATTGGGTAGGCACGGTGCTTTGCTAGAAGCCAACCATGTCTTGTAAATCGGTAAGAACGTGGTACTGGTTACGCACGTGTTCAGATAGTCCGATGACTGTGTTTACTGCCAACATATCCAGGGATCTCTTGGGTCGCTTCCCGAAGATTCACCATTGAGATTTGACTCGAACATAATTAATCTAGGATTAATTATGAGAGAGAGAATTAATCTGGGATTAATTACGGCAAGAATTAATCAGGGATTAATTATCCGAGAAAGAATTAATCTGGGATTAATTGCGTCAAGAATTAATCTGGATTAATTCGACTAGAAGAGAGAACGTTATTAATTTGGAATTAATCGGTAAAATAAATTTAATAGTTAAATTGGATTTTTCTGTTTAATTTATTTATTTGGGCTAAAATAATATATTAAATATATTAATCGAAATTGTATTTCAAAGCGGAATTAAAATTGGATTTTAATTCAAGCGAACGAATTAATTTGGAATTAATTCGTAAGCGACTTTCGTAATAATATTGCGAGGCATTATTATTTAATTAAATTGGATTTAATTAAGTCGTAACGACAATTCATTTAATTCGGAATTAAACGAACCCGGGTCCGAGCGAAGTCGCGTGTTGGATTGCCCGACTTAAATTTTGAATTTAAAGTGGGGCCCACCAACTTACATCAAATGTCTACACAAGTGATGTAAGTTGTTATTTGGTTGAGAAAAGCTTAGATTGCTTTTTGCACACTCAAGCCAATTACAACACTCAACTTTAGTATATATTAATTTTGTCAACTTTGGGAGTAGATAGAGTTACTATTCACAGCAAAGGAAAAACTCTCTCTTCTCCTCTCTACCTCTTGGCTGAAACTTTGCACTCATGGATGGGCAATTTTTCTTTCAAAATTTATTCATGCTAGCACATAAAGGAGTGAATCAAGGTGATAGGGAAACTCACCCAAGGGTTTAGGACTCTATTCCAAGCTTGGAGCTTCATCTTCAACAAAGAAAAGTCTTGAAATTCATCCAATCAAAGTAAGTAATTTCTGCAACTCTCTTTGATTTTGTCACACACAAATCACTCTTAGACGTTCTTGGCATGTTCTAGGAACACTTACAATGGTATCAGAGCCAGGTTAAGTTTGATTTGGAAATTTAGGGTTAATGACTTTAATTTTGGATTTTTATGTTTGGAGCTTGATTTTCCTAAATTGGTTGTTTGGTTGTGGTTGGATGATGATGAATTGGATTTTTGTATCAATGGAATTGAGAAAAATTGATTGGATCAAAAATCCCCAATTCTTGAGCCATGGCTGAATAGAACCCTTTAAAATGCTCCTGGTGATTTTTGAATTTTGACAAATTGGATATGTTAAAAGCATGAAATGAATATTGATTGTTGTTTTAACTAGATTGAAATAAAAAATTTGATGTTATTTCATGATGATTGCCGTGGAGTGTGAAGCATGTAATGAATTGATTTTGCTTCAATTTGTGTTAGACATGAATTGGAAATGGTGAGCATGATTAAATTGGATTAATTAGTGTTTTGGAAACATTAGATTAATTGATTAATTATGTTAATTACACTTGAATTGGATTAATATGTAATTTGGAATAATGTATTAATTTAATTGTTGTAATTGGGCTTAATGGGCTTGGTTGGGCTAGGTTTGGTTTTGGACAATTGGGTTGGATCCAATTGGGCCTAAAACCATTTCCATAAAGTCCAAATATGACATTTGGGCCTTTAAAAATTTAATTGGGCCTAATGGGCCAAAATTGATTTTATGGCATAAGGGTGATTCCTTATTAGGTATTGGCATCTTGGGTTTGATCCATAATGGCCAAAGCCCATGCCTAAAGAATTAATTAAAAGCCAATTGGACTTTAATTAAAAAGTATTGGATACTATTTGGGCCTTTGAGACCCATGTAGATTGGATTTGGAATCCAAGTCTAAAATGCACTTTTAAAAGTGTAATTACTTAATTTGGAATTAAATATGAATTAGTATTGAATATAATTTAAATTGGATTTAAAATTGTAGTTCGATATAATTCAAGAATACGTACTTTGAGTATTTATTCTTAAACGAGTTGGACTCGCGCAAATCAAATCGTTGTTTGAACATTGGATGGTCATTAATTCAAAGATTAATTAATTGTATTAGATTGATTGAATAACATGCTTTGTGTGAATACTTGGATGTATGAATGAATAATGTATATCAGATGGATATTAGAAGGGTGAGGGCAATTTTGGAAATTGTTGTAATAAATTTAGAATTTATTAAATTGGACCTGCGTGTCCAGCCTATTATCTTTATTATCTTTGTATTTCTCTTCTCACCAATTTCTCTCAATGTAAATGAGGTTTCTTTAGAAGTATTATGTAATTGGGTAGAAGTATGAATAGTGCTAGCGGGAGAGAGGAATATGAGAGATTTGTTCTAGGAACAAAGTTTGTTATATATCCATCCGCATATCATTATTACTTTTATATCGCGTCTTATTGAGCTTTTAGAATGCATGCTTAAGGGTGTATGATGAGACCTAATTAAAGATAATAAATTGGTTGCCAAATCGCGATAAAAAACCCTCATTTTATATTAAGCGTTTTTCCTTCCATTGAGTGATTCTCTCTCAAGATCCAAGATTGGCATTGGTTTGTTGGCCAAAGTCAAGACCTTTGTCCATCGCGGATGTGTTTGAATCACGAAAGCTTTGTTCCATATCGTACGTCTTTGGCAAGTTGTGATTTCTTGGCCAAAGTCAAGGTCACTTCTTGTTCATCGACCTCGATTACGAAGCTTTCCCACTGTCAATGGGTCACGCTTAATTGGTTTCATTAAGCTTGTTGAGCCAAAGCCAAGGCTTAGTTGATTCAGAGGAAAAAGGTTAGGCAATATATTGGATATATTGGCATATATTGGATATATGTTTCGGACTTGGAGGTCAACCTACTGGATTTATGAATTGGATGAGATCCAATTGATCTTAGAGATCTACCTAGTTATGTTTCATACAATTTGTTGGCCAAAGTCAAGGTTGTGTGTTATTTAACGGGATCATAGCCTACTAGGAAACTAGGTTTCCCGAGTACTCCACAATGGGTTAGAGGCTCACCAAAAATAGTGGGAGGCAAGTATTAAATTTGGAATTTCGTTTAGATACTTGCCAATACGCGCTCATTTCATTTTTCGTCATTAATTATTTATAAATATATTAGTTGGACTAATATTCAATTGTTGTTTTAATTGAACAGTTGGATTGTATTCAAACTACTTCATTTATAGTTGATTATATAATTGGATTATAGTAATCAATACATTTGAATTTAACCAATCAAATTGTAGTTAATTATATGGTTAGACTATAGTAATCATTACATTAGATTGTACCTGAAATCGTTGATTGGATAGTTGGACTATAGCAATCAAGATGACTTGAAAGATTAGCGTCAAATGACATAATCCTAGGTGAAAAATGTCTTTTACGGCTTTAATTTTCATATTGGGAAATAAATCTCAGGATAGTCCTGGGAGTTGTGAAGTTACTCTATTTGATAGAACGGCCTCTCAGGTTTAAGCCCGGAGTTGAGCAAATAGTAGAGCATGAGTTTTGGAAGACTCATCGTGATGAAAACTTTAGTGCTCAATCCATCATGCTTGCCGCAATGACTCCTTAATTTCATCGTCAGAACTAAGAATTAGATCATTATACCATGATTTTGAAATTGAAGGATCTTCACAAATCTAATCTTAGATCTTAGAAGTACTAATTGCAAAAGAAAACTCTTGGAGAGTTAATGGCTATGCTCAAGGAGGCAGAGCCAAAGCTTCTAAAAGGGCAATAAGCGCAACGCGCATCTTACTTCGACATCTCAGAAGGCCAAAGGCTTGGCCGAAGACTTCTGGGGGTGTGAAGAAAAGGGGCAAAGGCAAAATCATCACAATCTTCTGGGAAGACAAAAGATATATCCCAAGATGTCTGCCGTAAACTGTGGCAAACGGGGTCAGTGGAAGCGTGACTTCCGTATGGACAAGGCAGACATGAAGGAAGTGAAGACGGACAAGGCTCCGGCTTCAGGTATGTTTGTTATAAATATGTCCACTACTGGTTTTAAAAATTGGATTTTTGATATTGAATGTGGTACAAACATATGTACTGATGTGCAGGATCTGCTGATAAGCAGGATACTGACTTCAGATGATATCGACCTATGAGTCAGAAACGGGACGAGAGTCGCTGTTTTGGCTATGGGAACCTAAGTTTTGGAACTGCCATTTAGGCATGTACTTAAATTAGGAAAGTGTTATAATGTACCTAGTTTGACTAGAAACATTATCTCTATATCTAGTGTAACCCGTTGCGGGTATACCTTTATGTTCCAGAACATCGGGTGTTTTGTTTATAAAGAAGATATTGAGATATACACATTAGATGTGAATAACAATATTTATATTTTGAATATAAATGAATCTCAAACATATAACATGACAAACAAAAGCTCAAACTGAATAAATCTGTTGAGACTTAAAAGTGGCATTATTGTCTGGGACACATTAACATGACTCGTATATCCACACTTTCGAAGAGTGGATACTAGGATTGATTTGATCCTAATTCAAATAACGTCTGCGAATCTAGTTTATGAGGCAAAATGCCTAAAACGCCATTTTAGTGGTAAAAATGCAAGTGCCACCGATCTGTTAGCCCTCGTTCATAGTGACGTTAGTGGGCCCATGTCTAGCTAGGCTAGAGGTGGATATAAATACTTCGTAACCTTTACGGATGTGGCATCGTGTTACGGTTATGTGTATCTTATGAAACACAAGTCAGGAACTTTTGAGTAATTCAAAGAGTTTCGACACGAAGTAAGAAATCAGACCGGTAAAAGTATTAAAACATTACGGTCGGACCGTAGTGGAAAATACTTGAGCAATAAGTTTCTCGATTACTTGAAAGAGTATGATATTCTTTCATAGTGGACTCCACCCGGAACACCTCAATTGAGTGGTGTGTCCGAACGGAGAAACCGAACCTTGTTGGACATAGTAAGGTTAATGATGAGTCGCTCTGAGCTACCAATTTCCTTCACGGGATACGCATTAAATATTGCAATACTTATTTTGAATAAGGTTTCATGAAAAATCTGTTAGACACACTTCATATTAGATATGAACAGGAAAGAAACCAGGTTTCTCATTCCTGAATATTTGGGAATGCTGGGCATATGTTTAGATGATACCAAACTACATCCCAAATCGGATAAGTGCCCATTATGTAATTGGTTATCCTAAGGAAACTAATTCCACAACTCACAAGAGAACAAAGAAATTTGTTGCTCTCCATGCGGTTTTTTCTAAGAGGAATACCTAAATGCAGTGGTAAGTGGGAGGAAAGTAAAACTCGATGAAAATCAAAGTAATATTGTTCCTGGCACCAATCCTTAACGGAACACGAACAGTTCATCAGGGATGAGATTGGTCCACATGTTGGAGTTCTACGGTCCCAATGATCAAATAATAAGCATAGAAACACATGTGAATACAATCAACGAAGTTGCGGAATACTTACATCGAGCGGTTGAGCGATGCGAGAGACAACAAAACGTTTCTGCCCTCCTTTGGAAGTCACGGCAGTGGCAGTTCTGGTTCCCATTGGATTCGGCTTTGGTGATCTTCATTGTTGCTCCAAGCTTTGGTTGATGGTGATTCCAAGCTCATGAAGTGAGTTTCCTATAACCTTTGTATGGCTCATATGTGTGCTAGCACTCTTGATTTTGCAACAAAATCAACACATTTCTTCTTCCTAGTTCACGACAGTAAGCAAAACCAGAAGAGAAAAAACAGGTCCAAGACCGTGAGAGAGAGAGGGAAAAAATGGCTCCAAACCGTGATCAAAGAGAGAGAGAGAGAGATGGAAGTGTGTTTTGTATTTCATTTTGTGTATCTAATACATAATAATCAATTACCAAAAATTAAATAATTGATTTATCAAATACAAAAAGTCAAGGCAATTAATTCCAACTACTTCCATCAACTATTCACATCACTCAAGTCAATCAAGTGACAAGTTGTCACATCACTCAAAGTGACTAATGATTTGACGCTTGATGCGACTAGCGATTTGACGCTTCATGTGACTTGCGTGCCGCACTCGAATTCGAAATGCGAATGCACTCGCAAACACTCCCGGGCTCGGGTTTGCTAATTCCAAATTAACAAATTTTTCGTTGCGACGTAATTAAATGATTATGCCTAGCGAAATCACTATTCACGTCGCTAACGAATTAATTCTAAATTAACTAGTTCGCCCAAATTAAAATCTAATTTTAATTCCGCGTTGAAATCCAATTTCATTTAATATATCGAATATATAAATTTTATCGATTAATTCAAAATTAATCGTTATCTCTATTTTAATGATATTTTATCCCAGATAAAATATCTCCGTAATTAATCCTAGATTAATTTTCTCTCTCTTCTAATTAATCCCAGATTAATTAAAGTGCGAGTCATACGTCATCGGTGAATCTTCGGGAAGCGACCCATGAGAACCCCGTATATGTTGGCAGTAAATTCGGTCGTAGTACAACATTTATACCGATTTACAAGACAAGGTTGGCATCTAGCAAAGTGCCATGCCTACCCAATTCTCCAGAAATATCCTTACAGGAATATAGTGATCTATATCAGGTGTAATATACGTAGTATTGCGTATTTCGATCCAGTATCGGATGATCACATGCAAGGCCTGGGGCTGGTACAGTGTCTGCCCCGTACGAAGCATATATATGATCACTAGCAACTAGTCTCTTTATTATCGGATAATCATGACCAAGTCATATTATCCCGATGGTTGCAACCATTTAGAGAACCAGTTTTGTATCCCTGCGTGATCATCATCTCCATATGACTGGAGTGATACTTCCGTCTTGACATCACACCCAACACACTACGATTCTCAATATACCCAGCAGAGGCGTACACAGAACCTGTTAAAGCCTTGGACGACCAAAACCAAAGTATATTGATTGTCGCAAGTATTAGCGGTGCAAGTCTCAAGTTAAGACCAAATACACCTACCCTGATTTCGGACTTCCATAGACATATAGTCATACTACCAATGGAATTCCGAGGGGGTCTATCCAGAGCGAAGCTGTTTCCCGTACCATCGGTAAACACAACCTCCTATTACACTTGTATGAGTATCCTATACCCAAATATATGAGAACTATGTCGTCGTGCCCTCACAACGCGCATAAGTGTAATACTAGTCTTTTATGCATTATCGATGTCCAATCTCGATAATACTCTGACTAGGGATATTTAATGATTTATCATTCGTGGATTGATACTATCTCATATCTTCTCAATCCAGGAACAAATCACAAAGACCTCCTATCATTTATACATCATGGTGATCTAATCACAAATGATAAGAGAGCAATCTCCTTTGTCACATAGTTAATTTGTACAACAACACCATGATCTGTACAAATAGTGACGCTATGGGTCATAATTTTCCAACAATCTCCCACTTGGTCTATAGCCAGTCACTCGAGTGTCTAACACCCGAACTATGTACGGTTGGTTCAAACTGCTGAGAAAAGGCTTTCGTCAGCGGATTTGCATGATTATCGTCTGATGTGATTTATGCGGTCATCACATCACCACGATGTATGATCCGAACGAATCAGATGAATATCGAAGTATGTATCTGGATCGTTGATGAGACCATTAATTCTTTAGCCTGTGCTGACGCCTAGCTCAGCTGCTAACAGAACTATATATAATCTAATTAGATTTATTATCGACCCAAATGGCTTCTATTGCTGCCTCAGCTGCAGCAATAACCCGCATTTGTTGTTTATTCGGTAACAGTAACTTGCTTGGAAGATTTCCAGCTCACTGTTCCGTTATTCAAACTTTATAGTACCGTTTGTGACTTATAGTTGTTTTTATCAGTTAGGAAACTTGCTGTAGTGATCTCAGTCACTTCAAGTTATCCTTCTCTATAGTTTAAGACAACATCCTTAGTTCTTTAAGATACCAACGGATGTTCTTAATATCAATCAAGTGACTATCACTTGGATTGGCCCGATTGTGAATCCATATGCTCAAAGCGTATGAGACACCAGGTCGCGTACATTTTTCAATGTACGAGTTCTCGGAGAGTTTTAACAACTTTAAATCTTTCCGAGAAGATCTTTATTCCTAGAATAAATGTTGTTTCTCCCAAGAATTCTACGGAGAATTTTCATGAAAGCCAAGCTTTCACCGATTTTTTTATGGGAATATCATTTCCAAGAAATGACATATTATCATTATTTTATAGGACATTTATTGTCAGTGCGCGCCCACTAACCTCCTTATATACACAAGAATCAATTCCATTTTGAATTAAATCATACACCATTATGATTACATCAAAATGATAATTCTAAGAACCCAATGCTTGCTTCAATCCATCCATGGATCGAATAACCTGCAAACCTTGTTTGCTAGTTTTGGTACGATAAAACCGTCAGGATGTTGTAAACATCCTCCAAAAGATTTCCTTTTCAGGAAAGCGATTTTCCCGTTAAGTTGACATATTTCATAAATGAAACATGCAGCATTAGCAAGCATTATCCAAATGGATTTACCGTGGCAACAAGTAAAAGATTTCGTTGTAATCAACACAATGTTGATAACGATACCCTTCCGCTACAAGCCTAGCTTAGTACGTTGGTATGTTGCCATCCATGTATGTCTTCCGTGAAGACTTATATAGTACCAATAGGCACAATGCCTTGCGGTACATCAACTAGTATCCAAACACAGTTGATATAAATGGAATCCATTTCGGATTTCATGGCAATTTGCCATAATAGGGAGTCGATACCTTGTATCACTTCCTCATACGTAGTCAGTTGGTATACCTCAATAAGATTGACATCTTTATGAGGTGAGATCAGAAACCCATACCCCAGGTTATCTTCTGACTCTCTCCGACTTACGTGGTTCTTGTGTATTCGAAGATTATTGGTATAGTTTCATCTTTGATGAACTATTAGTGTTCCATTAGGAATCGGTGCCTTGAATAGTATTACTCCGATTTTTCATCGAGTTATACTATCCTCCCACTTACCACTGCTTATCGGTATTCCTCTTAGGAAAACCGCATGGTGAGCAACAATTACATTGTTCTCTTGTGAGTTGTATAAGTACTATACTTTGGTTTCCCTAGGATAACCTACAATTAGACACTTATCTAATTTGGGTTTTAGTTTGGTATCATCCAAACATATGCCTAGCATACCCAAATAATCAGGAATGAGAAAGCCGGTTTCTTTCCTGTTCATATCTGATATGAAGTCTGTCAAACAGATTTTTATGGAACCTTATTCAAAATAAGTTCTGCACTGTTTATGGGTATCCGTTGAAGGAAATGGTAGCTCAGAGCGACTCAGGATTAACCTTATCATGTCTAACAAAATTCGGTTACTCTGTTCAGACACACCGTCAAAATGACGTGTTCCGAGAGGAGTCCTCATTGAAAGAATACTATACTCTTTCAAGTTTATTAGAAACTTATTGCTTAAGTATTTTCATCATGATCTAACCGTGATGGTTTTATACTTTAGCCGATCTGTTCGTCTATTTCGTGTCGAAACTCTAAAGTTTCTGATTTGTGTTTCAAAAGAAACACATAACCATAACGCGATGCCACATCCGAAAAGGTCACGAAATATTCATATCCAACTCTAGCCTAGCTAGACATGGGCCCACTTGCTTCACAATGAACTAGGGCTAACAGATCGGTGGCATTTGCACTTTTACCAAGTAAATAGTGTTTTAGGTGCTTTGCCCAATAAACTAGATTCGTAGACTTTATTTGAATAGGATCAAATCAGTCCTAGTACCCACTCTTTGAAAGTGTGGATATACGATTCTTGTTTAATTGTGTCCCAGACAACAATGCCACAATATGTTTCATCTGATCAAATCAGTTTGAGCTATTTGTTCCTCATGTTATATGTTTGAGATTTATTTATATTCAAAATATAAATTCTGTTATTCACATCTAATGTGTTTATCTCAATATCATCTTTATATAATAAACACTTTAGTGTTCTAGAATATAAAGGTAAATCCGTAACGGATTAAACACTGACATAGAGATAATTTATCTAGTCAAACTAGTTACATTATAACATTTTCCTAATTTAAGTACATACCCGAGGGTAGTTCCTAAACTTAGGTATCTACGGTTAAAACATCGACTTTCGTCCCGTTTCCGATTCGCAGATTAATCTCGATTGAAGTCAGTACCCTGCTCATAGCAGATTCTGAACATCAATACATATTTATGTACCACACTAAGTATTTAAAATCCAATTTCAATACTAGTAGTGAACATATTTATGACAAACATATTTGAAGTCAGAGCCTTGCACCGTCTTCAATTCCTTCATGTCTACTTTGTCTAAACGACAGTCACGCTTCCGCGATCCCGTTTGCCACAATTTAGGCAGACATTTTGGGATATGTCCTTTATCTTCCCAGAAGATTATAATGATTTTGCCTTTGCCCTTTCAATATTCCAGAAGCCTTTGGCCAAGCCTCGGGTTTCTAGAATATCGAAGTAAGGTGTGTCTTGCGTTACTTGCCTTATTGCAAACTTTGGCTTTGTATCCTTGAGAATAGCCTTTAACTCTCCAAGAGTTTACTATTGCAATTTAGTACTTCTAAAATATAAAAATAGATTTATGAAGATCCTTCAATTTCAATGTCATACTTTAAGGATCTAATCATTAGTTCTGACTAAGAAATTAATGAGTCTATATGGCAAGTATAAATGGATTAAGCACTAAAGTTATCATCACATGAATCTTCCAAAGATTATGCTCTACTATTTGCTCAACTCCGGGCTTAGGCTTAATATGTTATTTTATCAAATAAAGTAACTTATTAGTTTTTCAGGACTATCCTGAAATTTATTCCCAATTTGAAAAATTAAACCATTTAAATACATTTTCCCTAGGATTATGTTTTAAATGTTAATCTTTCAATTTTATCTTGATTCTAATAGTCCAACTATTTAATCAACGATTTAGGTACTATTTATTATAATGATTATTATAGTCCAACTATTTAATCAACTATAATTAATTGTTTGAATAAAGTCCAACTGTTTATTAAAATAACGATTTAAATATTAGTCCAAATAACATTTAATTTATTTGACGAATGATATTTGATTGAGCGCGTATGACAAGTAATTAAACGAATATTACAAATTTAATTCTTGCCTCCCACTATTTTTCGGCGAGCCTCTAACCTTCTGTCGAGTACTCGGGAAACCGTGTTTCCTAGTGGGCTAGGATCCCGTTAAATGTCACACAATCTTGACTTTGGCCAACAAATTGTATGATAATTAACTAGGTAGATCTCTAAGATCAATTGGATCCCATCCAATTCCTAGATCCAGTAGGTGGACATCCAAGTCCGAAACATATATCTTATATATGCCAATATATCCAATATATTGCCTAACCTTTTTCCTCTGAATCAACTAAGTCTTGGCTTTGGCACAACAAACTTAGTGATCCCAGTTAAGCGGAACCCATTGACTATGGAAAGCTTCGTAATCAATGTCGATGGACAAGAAGTGGTATTGACTTTGGCCAACAAACCACAACTTGGACAAGACACCAATATGTAACAAAGCATTCGTGATTCAAACACATCCTCGATGGACAAAGGCCTTGACTTTGGCCAACAAACCAATACCAATCTTGGATCTTGAGTAAGAATCACTCAATGGAAGGAAAAACGCTTAATATTTAGCAAGGGTTTTTTCGCGTGCAAATTGGCAACTAATTTATTATCTTTTTTAAGGTCTCATCATCATACACCCTTAAACATGCATTTTAAATACATAATAAAGCGCGTATAAATAAATAATAATGATATGCGGATGGATACTTAACACATTGATCCTAGATCAAATCTCTCTCTTTCCTCTCTCCCGCTAGCACAAGTATTTACTTCTACCCGTTACACTACACTTCTAAAGAAACCTCATTTACATTGAGGGGAATAGGTGAGAAGAGAAATACATAGAGTATGGAGGTAATAGGCTGGACACGCAGGTCCAATTAATAAATTTCAAAAATTTATTACAACAATTTCCAAAATTGCCACACTCATCTAATATCCATCCGATATACATTATTCATGCATCGCAACCATGTATTCACACAAGCATGTTATCAATCAATCTAATCAAATTAATTAATCTGATAATTAATGATCATCCAATGTTCAAACAACGATTTGATTTTGCGAGAGTCAAACTCGTTTTGCGAATAAGTACTCAAAGTACGAATTCTTGAATTAAATTAAACTACAAAATTAAATCCAATTCAATTTGTATTTAATACTAATTCACTATTTAATTCCAAATTAAATACTACACTTTATTAATAAACCTTTACGATTTAAATTCCAAATTTAATCGTTACGGGTCTCAAAGCCCGATTAACATCCAATGTTTATTTAATTAAAGTCCAATGGGCTTTTAATTAATTTCTTTAAGGCGTGGACTTTTGGTCAACTTGGGTCAAACCCAATAACCAAAGCCCAATAAAGGAGTAACCCCATAAGCCTAGAAATCAATTTAGGCCAATTAGGCCCAATTAAATATATTAAGGTCCATTAGTCGCATTTGGGCTATATGGAAGCGGTTTTGGGCCTAATTGGATCCAACCAATTTAGCCTAAACTTAACTTGGTACAACCAAGCCCAATAAGCCCATTTACAACATTTAAAGCCCAAATCCAATTTAAGCCCATTTAATTAAACACAAAAATTCCAAATTTCATATTTAATTAAACTAAAGTGTATTACACAATTAATTACCCAAATCAATATTTCCAAAACACAAATTTGTACAATTAATCATGCTTATCATCAACAAAACATGTCCAACACATTTTATCAAAAAATCAAACCCATTCATGATTCTTCAAGTCTCGACAATGGAGGGGATTTTATGTCCAAATCAAATTCAATCCAATTAAATCCAATTCAACATTAAATCAATATTCCCAACATGATTCCAACTCATCCAATGAATCAAAAAATCAAAATCCAAGACATTTAGGGCACTTATCATTTTCGGCCAAGCCAAAAATTTGGGCAAATTTGTTCCAAACAACATTTCATCAAATTGATCCAATCAATCCTCAATTAAAACACATTTAAGCATACTCAATCATCCAATTTCATAAAATCATGCTCAAATACATTTTACCCAATTTTAAGCCCTAAATCAAATTTCATGCTTTTACTCCGCCCTGATACCATTGTTGGAGATCTACGATCCCAAGATCGAATAATAAGCATAAAAACACATGTGAATACAATCAACGAAGTTGCGGAATACTTACATCGAGTGGTTGAGCGACGCGAGAGACAACAAAACTTTTCTGCCCTCCTTTGGAAGTCACGACAGTGGCAGTTATGGTTCCCCTTGGATTCGGCTTTGGTGATCTCCATTGTTGCTCCAAGCTCCAAGCTTTGGTTGATGGTGATTCCAAGCTCATGAAGTGAGTTCCCTATCACCTTTGTATGGCTCCTATGTGTGCTAGCACTCTTGATTTTGCAACAAAATCAACACATTTCTTCTTCCTAGTTCACGGCAGTAAGCAAAACCAGAAGAGAAAAAACAGGTCCAAGACCGTGAGAGAGAGAGAGGGAAAAAATGGCTCCAAACCGTGTATGAAAGAGAGAGAGAGATGGAAGTGTGTTTTGTATTTCATTTTGTGTATCTAATACACAATAATCAATTACCAAAAATTAAATAATTGATTCATCAAAAATAAAAAGTCAAGGCAATTAATTCCAACTACTTCCATCAACTATTCACATCACTCAAGTCAATCAAGTGACAAGTTGTCACATCACTCAAAGTGACTAATGATTTGACGCTTGATGCGACTAGTGATTTGACGCTTGATGTGATTTGCGTGCCGCACTCAAATTCGAAATGCGAATGCGCTCGCAAACACTCCCGGGCTCGGGTTCGCTAATTCCAAATTAACGAATTTTCCGTTGCGACGTAATTAAATGATTATGCCTAGCGAAATCACTATTCACGTCGCTAACGAATTAATTCTAAATTAACTCGTTCGCCCGAATTAAAATCTAATTTTAATTCCGCGTTAAAATCTAATTTCGTTTAATATATCGAATATATTAATTTTATCGATTAATTCCAAATTAATCGTTATCTCTCTTTTAATGATATTTTATCCCAGATAAAATATCTCCGTAATTAATCCCAGATTAATTTTCTCTCTCTTTTAATTAATCCCAAATTAATTAAAGTGCGAGTCATACGTCATCGGTGAATCTTCGGGAAGCGACCCATGAGATCCCCGGATATGTTGGCAGTAAATTCGGTCATCGGACTATCCGAACACGTAAGTACCTAGTACTACGTTTATACCGATTTACAAGACAAGGTTGGCTTCTAGCAAAGTGCCATGCCTACCCAATTCTCCAGAAATATCCTTACAGGAATATAGTGATCTATATCAGGTGTAGTATACGTAGTATTGCATATTTCGATCCAGTATCGGATGATCACATGCAAGGCCTGGGGCTGGTACAGTGTCTGCCCTGTACGAAGCATATATCGGATCACTAGCAACTAGTCTCTTTATTATCGGATAATCACGACCAAGTCATATTATCCCGATGGTTGCAACCCTTTAGATAACCAGTTCTGTATCCCTGCGCGATCATCATCTCCATATGACTGGGGTGATACTTCCGTCTTGACATCACACCCAACACACTACGATTCTCAATATACCCAGCAGAGGCGTACACATAACCTGTTAAAGCCCTGGACGACCAAAACCAAAGTATATTGATTGTCGCAAGTATTAGCGGTGCAAGTCTCAGGTTAAGACCAAATACACCTACCCTGATTTCGGACTTCCATAGACACATAGTCATACTACCAATGAAATTCTGAGTGGGTCTATCCAGAGCGAAGCTGTTTCCCGTACCATCGGTAAACACAACCTCCTATTACACTTGCATGAGTATCCTATACCCAAATATATGAGAACTATGACGTCGTGCCCTCACAACGCGCACAAGTGTAATACTAGTCTTTTACGCATTATCGATGTCCAATCTCGATAATACTCTGACTAGGGATATTTAATGATTTATCCTTCGTGGATTGATACTGTCTCATATCTTCTCAATCCAGGAACAAATCACAGGGACCTCCTATCATTTATACATCATGGTGATCTAATCACAAATGATAAGAGAGCAATCTCATTTGTCACATAGTTAATTTGTACAACAACACCATGATCTGTACAAATAGTGACGCTATGGGTCAGAATTGTCCAACACCACAATCTTCAAATACACATGAACATCGTAGGTTGGAGAGAGTCAGAAAACAACCTTAGAGGTATGGGTTTCTGATCTCACCTCATGTAGATGTCAATCTTATTGAGGAAGACGAACATACTACATATGAGGAAACGATACAAGGTATCGACTCCGGTTGATGGCAATGTGCCATGAAGTCCGAAAGGGATTCCATGTATACGAACCAAGTTTGGACATTGGTTGATATACCAGAAGGCATTGTGCCTATTGGTAACAAATGAGTCTTCAAGGAAGATATACATGGATGGCAACATACAAATGTACACAGCTAGGCTTGTACAGAAATGGTATCATCAACGACATAGTGTCGACTACGATGAAATTTTTTCACATGTTGCCATGATTAAATCCATTTGGATAATGCTTGCTAATGCTGCATATTTCATTTATGAAATATGGCGTATGGACGTCAAAACCGCTTTCCTTAACGGAAACCTTTTGGAGGATGTTTTATACAACAACCTGATGGTTTTATCGTTCCAAAACATGCAAACAAGGTTTGTAAGTTAAATCGATCCATTTATGGATTGAAGCAAACATATCGTTTTTGGAACCAACATTTTAATTAGATCATAATGATATATGATCTCATTCAAAACAAATATGATTCGTGTGTATATAAGAAGGTTAGTGGGAGCGCACTGATAATGAATGTCCTATAAGTTGATGATGTATTGCTTCTTAGCAAATATAATCGGTGAAAGTTTGGCATTCATTGAAATTCTCCATGGAATACCTGGGAGAAGCATGCTTTATTCTAGGAATAAAGATCTACTCGGATAGATCTAGAAAGCTGCTGACAACCCTCCCAGAGCTCGTACGTTTTTGAAATGTATGTGACCCGATGTCTCATATGCTTTGAGCATATGTAGACGCTATAAGGCCAATCCAGGTGATGGTCACTGGATTTATGTAAAGAACATCCTTGAGTATCTTGGACGAACTAAAGATGTTTTCTGGGAATATTTGGAATGAAGAACTTGAGGTGACTAGGTTCACCGTTGCAAGTTTCCAAACCGAAAAAGATGAATTTAAGTCATAATAAGGGTACATATTTAGCTTGAATAACGGAACAGTGAGTTGGAAATCTTCCAAGCAAGATACTGTTGCCGAATAAATAACAAAAGTGGAACATTGCTGCAGCTAAGGCAGCAAAATAAGCATTTTGGATCTATATAATCCTAATTGGATTAGGTGTAGTTAGGGGTGTCAAAACGAATCAACGAATCGAATTCGTATCGAATCCTAAACGAATCGAATCAAAATGTGATGGATTCGTATTCGATTCGTTTATTAAACGAATCTTAATATCAGGATTCGTATTCGATTCGTTTACTAAACGAATCGAATACGAATATTCGTTTATTCGTTTAGTCAATGATATTATTTAATAAAATATTTTACCACACTTGATTCACATTAATTCTTCATAAATATATACATATGAAATATGTAATTAATATATTTACTAAAAATACTTCACCAAATATTGAAAATATTACTTTTTATATGATAATTAGCTATAATTTCTCGAATCTTAATTGAAAATTAACAAGAACTATTAAATAAAAATAATAAAACGAATCCTAAACGAATATACGAATCAATGAGCTTAAATTCGTATTCGATTCGTTTAATAAACGAATCGAATCGAATTGACCCATTTATTAAACGAATCCATTTTTTCAAACCTGTATTCGCTTTAAAGCGAATCGAATCGAACGAATAAATGAATCCTGACCCAAATTGCCACCCCTAGGTGTAGTTCTGTTAGCAGCTGAGCTGGGCTACAGCACAGGCTAAGGAACTGCGGTCTCATCAACGATCCAAGTATATACTTCGACTATTTCATCTGATTCATCAGACCATACATCGTGGTGATGTGATGATCGAATAAAACGCATCAGATCGAATAAATATGGTAACCCATATAGGCCAAGGGATGGGTAATCCTTATTTGGGTTAAGTTTGCCATATTTCATGTATGTCTTCACCATAACGCGATGCAATATCCATAAGGTTACGAAGTATTCATTACCACCTCTAGCCTGGCTAGATATGGGCCCACACACGTCACTATGATCGAGGGCTAACAGCTTAGTGGCACTTACACCCTTTGTAGACATGGTACAGAGGTACGGCGACGCTGTCCGGGCTCGCGGCCCGTTGGGAGTACGGAGTAGCCCGCAGAGGGACTAAACTGGAGAATAAAGGAGTCGCCACCCAGTGTGAACTGGGAAATGATTTAAGGCCGCACTCACCCCTTGCAAGGGAAGACCTCAAACCGTTGGGTTCGGAATGGTCCCTTACTTATGCCAATTGTTATGAACGGATTTATGCAATAATATAACCAATTTTTATGCAGCACTTGCAAGATAATTTAAACAACACACAACTTTGCACACCCATAGACGTAAATAGAAAATGAAAGCAAATGTATAATTCTACAAACATATTAAACAAAAAAGCGCGAGAATTGTAGGCACTGCATTTTTGCATATAAGTCCCGATGATGAGTCTCGTATGGAGACACTACCTCTTTGACTGTGAAAGCCGCGGGAAACAGACGTTGGAAGGGAAAAGGTCAAGAATTGACAGTTGGTTGGATTTAACTCGTTGGATTAGCTTTGGACTCGCTTGTTGGACCTCCGTTTCAAAGAACACCCTTAGCCCAAACCACCGTAGGACACAAACCATGCCCACATATCCCTAAACACACACCAAGCCCAATCCAAATAATTAAAACATTTAAAATACATGTCACAAATTAAATTAAAATCAATTAAATTAAACTTAAATTAAATTAAAATTAAATCACCTTCCTAAATTAAATCTAATCATTTTCCTAAACTAAATAAATCACATTCCAAATTAAATAAAACAAAAATTAAATTAAATTAAAGTAAATTCCTAATTTAATTAAATCACCTACCAATTTAAATAAATCATATCCTTAACTAAAAAGAATAAATCAAATCACTTCCCTTAATTAAAGATTTTCCTTATCACATTTTAATTAAAAATATCTCCTCATTAATACACAAAATCCTTTTCCTACCCAAATAAGGATTACCCATCCCTTGGCCTATATAAAGAACCCTTAACCCCGCCTTTTTACCCTAACTCCTTCACACATAATTCACACAAGAAACCCATGCATTGCCGTCCAGGGAACCCCTATACACCACACGCATCATCTGTAATTCACGCAACCCTCACCACTTTACCTCCAACACAACAACACCTGCCGCACCATAAGCCAACCTACTCACAGCCTCACGCTAATCACCTTCAACACCAAAACACCTGCCACACCATAAGCCAACCCACTCACAGCCATTCACCTAGCCCTCAACGCAAACAATCAGCCCTCAGCCCACAACCACACTCCATCTCACGGAACAATCAACCCTTTGCTCACAAGCTAATAACGCAACCAATCAGCCCACACGTAGCACATACCTCTTTGCTCCATGCCTGCCCCCTTTGCTCACAAGCCATAAAAATCACGCCTAAACAACCACCCATTGTCCAGCCCTTTACTGCCGAGAATAACCTTCCCCCACTGCCAGTGATTCAAGCCAATCTGACCCTTAAAATAGCCCAGAAAACACCCCAAAACTGCACCAAAAAATTGCACAAAAACCTCCTCAAAAATCATCAAAACAGCAGCCCAAAACACACACAAATAGTCCATAAATTACCGTAAAATAGTGGCCTAAAAACAGCAGCAAAACAGTAGCGAAACGGAGTGAAAACAGCAGCCCGAACAGCGAAACAACGAGGAAATATGTTGAGTTAGTGAACCAGAAGAGTTGCGGATCATCCACCCTTCCAACGCCCGTGTAACGCCCTATCGTGAGACGACAAAAGAGGTTAGACCTGAGGGCACCCTTTTATTTATTATCTTTCGTTTATTTTATTTATTTTAAACATTATCGAATGAGATTCGTTTGAGGCATGATATGATTGTTGGCTGAGCGGAATATGTGTTCCCTTTTGTGGTATATAGGATGGAAACCCGGACGTAAATTCCGTAGCCGAATCTGAATGGACGGTAGTGCGGTTTGTACTCAGGATACAACGCCACGTACCACTTAAGAGACACGTATTTCGTCTCATCCAAACTTGTGTTTGAGCATATTGTAGTTCGTAGGTTATTTATTTGTTGTTAAAGCATGATTTAGCCTAGTTTGTTATTTATCTTCAAAGGATGATTACGTTATTTTAGGCATGATATTTTGTTTATTTTATGACTATGTTTAAATCGCTATTTGTTTTTTGTGGTTTAATGGTTCAATGTGCTCATTGTGTGATATTGTGTTTGTTGTTTAAAGACTTACTTTAAAGCATGCGAACTTAGATATAGGCTATCTTTAGATACTTAGGTTGAGTAGACTTGATTATATTATTGCATAAATCACATCATTACAAGTGACATAAGTAAGGGACCATTCCGAACCCAACGGTTTGAGGTCTTCCCTTGCGAGGGGTGAGTGCGGCCTTAATTCTTTGTCCCGGTTCACACTGAGTGGCGACTCCATGTTATTTCGTACTCCCAACTAGGCCGCGAGCCTAGAACAGCGTCGCCGATTTTTGTGTCCTACAAGAATGTAAATAAATAAAAACAATAAAAGCATTAATAATAAAGAGAGATAATTAAGTATGTAATGCAAAAGAAATAACTAAAGAGGCAAGCATGCATAAAATATGATAACAAAGGGTTTGTTCAGTGTATATGCGTTCATGTAGCGTTCAGAAACACGTTCGAACGGATCCATAAGTTGCAAGAGATAAACGACTTCACCAACTCATCGAATTAGAGGAGTTTCATCTACAAGCTTATGCGAATGCCAGATTATACAAAGAAAAGACCAAGAAATGGCATGACCGAAAAATAGTGCGCAGAAAATTGGAACCAAGACAGCAGGTGTTGTTTTACAATTCAAGGTTAAAATTTTTCCCTGGAAAGTTGAAATCAAGGTGGTCAGGTCCATTTGTGATCACTCAGGTTTTACCATATGGAGCTGTTGAGTTACTTGATCCCAACACCAACGAAACATTCAAGGTTAACAGTCAGTATGTTAAGCACTAATGGGAGGCAACCCATGCAATTTATGTATATAGTGTGATCTGGTGTGTTTTATTCTTGTGTGTTTAATTTTTGCAGGTAAAGTCATTTCACGATGGAAGAAGCTCTCGCAAATCTTCACAAGCAATTTCCTTCTCTCCCTCAAAAATCTCTGATGAAAGTCTACGAAGCTCGCTTAGAACGATTGAGACTACTAATGATCAAAGGTATTCCAACTGACATTCATTGGATTATTGAAGCATGGGTCCGATTGGAAGGTGAGTCTTCTGACTCTTTTATTTCACATCTGCCTGGTTTAGGAAGAAGCACCTATGCTAAAAAGAGAAGAGCTAAAAGAATGGGTGTATGCTATAAATGTGCTCGTATGTTTTATGATACTCATTGTCGTTCTTTAGGAATGGTGTCTGATAACCGTGAAGATAAGATAAATTTCATTAGGGATGGCTTGAGTAAGGAGTCTTTGGATGACATATCTAAAACTCTTGAGACACATCCCAGTGGATATGTGTATCACGAAATTCGCGCGTTATATACACAATTCCAAAGAGAAAGACAACAGTTAAGTCTCTGGAATCTGACTCAAAAAGACATTGTTTGCCGATTTATAAGAAAATTGGATGGGAAGCTTGTCCCTGACGCATAGACGTCAATCAACCCGTAAATTATTATATCTCTTTATCTTTTCCTAATAATTGTGATTTGTTTTGTTGTTTTCTTTTATTTTCTCCGACAGGATCCAGACCATTTTGACCTTTCACGATTTACTGTTTTGCTACTAATAGTTCTTTGGAAGCTACTAGTGCTATTATTACTAACCCTTTTAAGGTGTTATAAATTCAACTCATCTTTGCACTTTTGAAGGCATCCACATTTGAGAAAAGAAACATACATAAAATGGAAGCTACTTCAAGAAGACGAGTTGTAAATATATGTGTCTTTTGTGGTACTAGTGTTGGTACTAAGCCACAATATGTAGCAACATCACAAGAATTGGGACGAATCATAACTGAGAATAATATGCACCTAATATATGGCGGAGGCAGTCTTGGACTAATGGGGATCGTTTCAAAGGCCGTACAGGATGAAGGCAGTCAAGTTCTGGGAATCATTCCAAAACCCTTGGCAGAGGCAGATCTTATAAGATCATCAAACGAAGATGAACAGATCGTGTCAGGTATTCTGAACGACTGGTGGAAATGATTAACCGTGCTAATGCTTTTATTGCTTTGCCAGGTGGTTTGGGTACGTTGGAGGATATTTTTACAGTGCTATCTTGGGCGAACTTGAACATACACCAGAAACCAATTGGATTGTTCAATGCAGATGGATTTTATGATTTTCTTTGTGTGTTTCTTGATGATGCCCGAAGAATTGGGTTTATGTCAAAACCTTTAAAAGAACTCCTCTTCACTGCCAGAACTGCCCAGGATTTAATTGACCAAATCTTAGCATTTGAATCACAAATTGACCCTATCTTTTCCAAGATAAAATGGTCTGATGATGATCGTGGTAAGAAACGTCGAATAAATCTGGATCTTAACCTTTAAATTTCCCATTTAGATGTAGAATTTTAGCTAACCAGGTACTATCTTCTAAACTCTTCTTCTATTATTTAAGATATTGGGGACAATGTCTCATTTCGTTTTGAGGGTAGGTAATAGTTGATTAGTATCTTGTTTGTATGTTGTTTTTAGTCCAAAATTTTTTCGAAAAATACAAAAAAAAATTGAAATTTTACCAAAAATCAAAAAAATATTTTATGTTTTTTTATTTTTTTAAAATTTTATTAATCGGGTGAAATTGGTGTGAGATAGCTGTGTAAGGAGTTTCCACTCCTGAGACGTATCTCAAACCTATTTCAGAACTAGTTAATTATTGTTTATTTCCTTTTAAATTATTTAATTTGTGAATTCTCCATAAAATTGACTAAAAATGAATCTTCATATGCTCAGTTGACATGTATTATCAACGTGCATGGTAACATACAGACATGAGCTGTGATTGAAAAGCTTGTAATATTCAGTGCTTTAGTTTAATTGGAGAAAGCATATATGAAAAGCGATGGGATAAAAAAAACATCTGAGATCCGAGTTATTAAGTCCGTAGGGGTGTTTTAACACCTAGTGCCCTAAATCCAACTGGTTTGGGAGTCACTGGCCCAAAGCTCGCTACATGGATTAAGGATGTTGCAAAAATATATATACCGGAAGTTTGAGTAATTAAGTCTGTAGGGGTGTCTTAACATCTAGTGCCCTAAAGCCAACTGGTTTGGGAGTCACTGACCCAAAGCTCGCTACATAGACAGAAGCTATTGTATATAAATAAAAAAAAAAGAACGAAAAAATCAGAAAAATCAGAAAAATTATTCCATTGCTGCAAAAAGGTGTGAATTCTAATAAAACTTTACGACAAAAATATTAATATCTTCTCAACTGCACTTGTGACTATTGTGGGTAAAATGAGTTGATTAATATTTTGTTGGCTGTGTGTATGGAGAATGATATATATAATCGGAGAATTTACTTATTCGGTAATTTAGAAAGAAACAAAACAACTAGTAACTTGGAGTAGAAGTTTCACCTGCTTAATCAATAACTTCTTTATTCTCTTTTCTCTTGTATTTTTGCTTTTGTGTGCATTAGTTTTATTATCTTTTTACTTTTGTAAAATATTTTTGGGTATCATTGATGTAAACCCTCACGAGACTACAACTCGTCCACTAGGGACACCTAGGGTTTAAAGGCTTGTTGCATACGCTAAATGCAACCGTGATCCCTACGAAAGTGGATTAGCTTAATTTTTATGTTATTTTATTTTGTGTTTTGCTCGAGGACTAGCAAAATGTTAGGTTTGGGGGTGTGATGAGTGGTATATGTATCACTATTTTCCACTCATTCGACCTAATATTTTGTATAGATTCTTGAGTTTTGTGAATATTTTGATGTGTTTTGTGTTATTTTGTAGATAGATAAAGTTTCAGGATATTCTGGAGGTGATTTGGGGCCAAAACAGTAAAAAAAAGGACATCAAAGGGCAAAAATGTAATTTAGCGCATCGTGACGCCTAACGTGCGTCGGCCTGTGCTAACTTGCGCCGCTTCATGCTAAAATATGTCGTGTCATGTGTCAAAATCTGAGAAGTCTGCTAACATGCGCCGGATTCTAACGTGCGCATGACATGTGTCAACATCATAGGAGATCTACTAACTTGCACCGTGCCACGTGTCATCATCCTATGGTGCCGACAATTGCCATCGCCACATGTCAGCCACGTAGACGTCCATATCAGCAACATGCCAAGTCAATGTGCCACGTCATCGCCACGTCATCATCAGCCAATCATCGCATGCCACGTGTCGCAATCTTATGGTGTCGACAATCCTCATCGCCATGTGTCGCCACGTCATTGCAACGTCTTTTCCATGTCAGCACAATCATTCAGCTCTAAGCCGCCTCTGCCACGTGTCGAACTCTCCGCAAGCCATGCCGTAAATCGCGCGCGTCACATCGCGCAAGGAGTTCGCGTCGCGACGCCTATAAATTCAGCTCGAGATTTTAGTTTCTGATGTACCTTCCTCTCTGAATTCTCTGATGTAAATAATGAGTTTGTATCTAGTTTTCTTTAAATTTCAGTTTTGTAATTAATTTTATTTACTTTCTGTAATAGTAATTTATTTTCTTTACTTTTTCAGTTTTTACTATTCAGCTATGAAGAGGTAACTTCCCCCTGCTAGGGTGAAAGTTAAAACTTTTATTACTGCTATTTAGATTAATCTCCCTTAATTATAATATACTCACTATTTAAAACTTGATTTAACAAGGATACCGCTATATTGGTCGATTGGTAATCAATTATAAACTGGTTTTAACCTGACTAAGCATAGATACCGCCTGGTTGGTCGGTTGGTAATTACCGCCTATATGGCTGGTTTATGGACAAATAATGATACCGCCTTTATGGCTGGTTGGTAATATCACACAAGTTAATATATTATATTAAGGGAGATATATAAAATAGTAGTGATAAAAGTGGATCATTTAACCCTAGCATTTTCTTTTATTGTATTTTTCTTTATTTACTTTCCAGCATTTTACTTTTCAATATTTTACGTTATGTCTTTTATTTTTAAGTTTTTACTAGCCCTAGTTATGTGTCGTAACTAAGTTAGTTATCTAGGGTTGTGATGAATTCCGATATCACCGGTTTATAAGGGGTTATAGTTTGGATAATTTAAAAGTTTACTTATTACGTCTTAAGCTTAATGCTTATTGTTAACTGGCCATTAATAAGATTGATCTGGTAAACTTAAAATAAACTTGACAAAGGAATTTTAGGTTTTAGCCCTAGACTTAATAGCCCACGATCTTCCTTGAGGATAAATAACCCTTTAATAGATTTCCTTACAGGATAAACATATACCTGTTGGGCGGGGGTAGCCATAATTGGAACTTAATCTTAATAAATCCAGGTAACTTGGTTGACATAGAAATATGGTTCAATTTGGTTATATTGGGTATTGCATCTGACCATCGACATAGGCTTTTGCATAATTTCGTGTTCCAGGTTAGTAAACCGATATATTACACAAACATGAATTAACCACTTCATCTTTAAAAAGATATTGGAAGGATTTACAACCCTGGATAGTTTTATAAATTTGAATTTTCCTCAACCTACTTTCGCGTAATTTTATTTACTTGTTTTTAAGTTTAAAGTCATCACCCAGTCAATCAATCAATCTGTTAGATACTAGTAATCATTTGGCCTCATAAAAATTAATAGCTTAGGTTTTGAGTCCTCGTGGGATCGATACTTTTTATACTACTTGAACGATACCTGCGCTTGCGTTATACGCGTGTGATTTTGCACCGGTCACATATGACATAAACACCAAAACATAACAAGCACTTGCTTGAAAAATAAGTGCACAACGAATCAAGGCTTAAGACCATATTTTATGAGCAGGACACAGCCAAATAAGTCCCATCTCTTTACAAACCAAGTCCACAAAATAGATGGTCAAACCCAACACCAATAGGACCTGAAAGTAAGCAACATTGGTTGCATGCTATAATATTTTCCCCAAAAATAAGATGAGCTCATAATAAAAACTCTTTCGAGTGAAGGGTTTTGCCCTTATCTTTTGAATTTCGACCCATTGACTCTTTTGCACTTGAGACTCATGAATTAAGTTTTTTACTTTGTTTTTTTACTTTTGCAATGGGATAACACGAGGTCATGTAGTCAATGGTCACACTATTTAGTGAGAAAAGTATGGTAGAGATTAGACTGCTCGTCCAAAAACTCATACTTGCGACCAAACTTTGACAATAATAAAAACATGTATGTGAAATGCAAGCACTAGATATACCAAGGGTTTTTTTATCACACACACTCATGCACATAGAGCATCAAGAAAAAATAAAAGCATATTATACATGCATAACCATATATTTTATATACCAGGATCATATGCACATGTTATTCATGCTCTAACAAGCCATAAAATATTTTTGGTCGTTTTATTTTATAATTTTTATAATTTTGTCAGTTTTAACACATCAGAAAAAATATAAAGACATAAAACGACATGTCATTAGCCAATGGTACGTGGAGTTGTATCCCGAGTGCAGATCATACTAGCGTCCATTCAGAATCAGTTATGAAATTTATGTCCGGATTTCCATCCTATATACCAAGGGACATATAATAATAAACAAAACACACACACCTCCATATGTAGTGAAAAGAAAATAAATGTGTAAAAAAAAAATACACGCACACACACATGCATTGGGAAACAAAATCAACTTCTAATAAGAGTTACATCGAAGTGCACTCTCATCATGCCTTTCAGGATCAAGGTATTCAGAAGTAGATGGGAAGTCATCTTGCTTCCTCACCCAAACAGTCTTAGGATTCTCTTCCACTTGAGAATTCCTAAGTCAACACAATAAGTTTCTCACTAAGGAATTGTGCTTGTTTGGTTAATGCAGAAACTTAAGACACTAGATTTGAGGAATCAAATCTAGGTGACACACTCTTAGGCTTTTTTTATGTTTGTGCATCATATAACACTTAGGCCTAATGTGTCATTCCTTGCCACAATGATGGCATACATGCACAAACCTCGGATGAGAGCGAGGTGTAGGCACTGCATTTTTGCATATAAGTCCTGATGATGAGTCTCGTACGGAGGCACTACTCGTTAGGTTGCGGAAGTCGCGGGAAACGAATGTCGGAAGGGGAAATTCAGAATAAGTATGTCATCAGATTCAATTCACATGTTCACTGCTTTCGTTCGTGCTGCGTTCGTAAACACGTTCGAACGTCAAGCAGATTGCAGGCATTTGTGTAGCGTTCGAATAGGAATTCGAACGGTGTCGGTACTTC
Source organism: Zanthoxylum bungeanum (assembly GCA_019454045.1). NCBI lineage: Eukaryota > Viridiplantae > Streptophyta > Magnoliopsida > Sapindales > Rutaceae > Zanthoxylum > Zanthoxylum bungeanum. The sequence continues at coordinate 62,709 of SKCR01035784.1, forward strand.
TGGTTTTGTTGTAGCCTCATGCCCAAGCCCAATTAGCCCACCAAAACCCACCCAAAAATAATTAAAACGTTTAAAACATGTCACAAATTAAAATAATATCCTTCCTAAATTAAATAAATCACAAATCCAATATAAATAATCACATACCTAATTAAAACAAATCAAATAAATCCATTCCTAATTTGAAAAAATCACCTCCCTAATTTAATTAGATGTTTTCCTTGTGAGATACTAATTAGAAATATTCCACCATAATTGCTTGATCCCATTCCTATTCAAACAAGAGGAACCCTACCATTTGCCTATAAAAAGAAGCCTAGACCAACCTTGAAACCCCTAACTCATTCTCACAAAAACACAAAAGAAATAAACTAGCTCTACACGCCCAAGACAAGAATAGCAAGCAAAATAATTCTCTTCTCCTCCTCCCTCTAGCAATCGAAAACATCACCCCTAAACACCCCTCCCTTTCACGCACACAACCCTCACAAATTTCCCATTGTCCAGTCATTCCTTGCACGCATACAGCCCTCTAAAACAGCCCCTGCAGTGACCGAATAAACTGCCTTAAAACACACCACCATACCCACCGAAAACAGTCCCCGAAACTGCACTGCAGTGACCAAAATATCACCACCCAAACAGAAGCCCAAACACCGAAAATAGTAGCCAAAAAGAGTCACTTAATATAGCAAAACAGTGACAAAAAAACTGCACTTTAAAACCCTTAAATTACCGCAAGAAACAGCAGCAAAACAACAGCAAAACAGAGGAAACGGCAGCTCAAAATAGCGAAGTAGCGAACGAGAGCAGTGGACCAATGAACCGGAGGAGTTGCGGAGCATCAACCCTTCTGACGGCCGTGTAACGCACTTTCAAGAGACGACCTAAGAGATTAGACCTGAGGGCACCCTTCTTATTTATTCTCATCTTTTTTTGTTGTTTATTAGAATTCCTTCGCATGAGAGTCGTTTGTTGATATATGTTGTGGTCCTTGAATGAATGGAACATTTATTCTCTCTTGTGGTATATCGGATGGAAACCCGGACTTAAATTCCGTAGCCGAATCCGAATGGATGGTAGTACGGTTTGCACTCGGGATATAATGCCACGTACCACTTGAGAGATTCACACATTTCATTTCATCCAACCTTGTATTCGAGCATGATTGGGTTGCTAGTATGTTATTTATTTTTTAAGCATGATTTAGTCATTAGTATGCTATTACTTTCTGCATGTTACTTATTTATGCATGATGATATATTGCGCATGGGCAAATCAAGTTGGATTAAAGGTCCTCCATTTTGAGGGATAAAAAGCCCAAGGGCTACCTTTGCCACGACGTTTTGCCGCGCTGGACGGAGTATGTTTGATTGAATGTAAGATATGTTTAATCGAGCATACGAGGTCCTATATTATTGTTGTCTTTATTTTATATGCATTGTAATATAATGCGCATGGGCTAACTAGGGTGGATTAAAAGTCCTCTATTCGAGGGAAATGCCTGAAGGCTACCTTTACCACGATATTTTACCGCGCCTTTTATTATGTCATTTACCCTTTTGCATATCTTTGCTTTATTTATGCATGCATTGCATTCTCGTGCGCATGGGCTAACTAGGGTGGATTAAAGGTCCTCTATTCGAGGGAAATGTCCAAAGGCTACCTTTTCCACGATGTTTTGTCATGCCGGACGAGGTGCACCCGATTGAATGTGAAATGTGTTCCATCGGGCACACGAGGTCCTATATTGTGTATTTGTTTATCCATATATGTGTTTGTGTCATTTCAGATGCCATTTTGGCAATCTCGTTCGAATGCGTTTTCGAACGCTACACGAACGTATGCATTCTGTCTCATCCTGTTCGAACGCGTTTACGAACGCTACATGAACGTATGCATTCTGTCACATTCTATTCGAACACGTTTCACAACGCTACACGAACGTATGCATTCTGTCTCATTCCATTCGAACACGTTTCCAAACGTTACACGAACGCATGCATTTTGTCTTATTTCCGTTCGAACGCGCCTCAGAACGCTACTCGAACGCTTGTATTTTGTTTACCGTTCGAACGCGTTTACAAACGTTACTCGAACACACATGCATTTTATTGTACCATGCATCAGGTCTCATCCCGTTCGAACGTGTTATCAAACGCTATACGAACGCAGACATTCTGTTTATCGTTCGAACGCGTTATCAAACGCTACTCAAATGCTTGCATTCCGTTTAACGTTCGAACGTATTTACGAACGCTACACGAACGCGCACACACTGGACAAATTCCTTTATCATGTTTCATGCATGTTTGTTCCCGTAGTTATTCCCTTCCCCATCATATGTTTAGTTAGCTCTCTTCAATATTTATGCCTTTACCGTTATTGTTTGTTTATATTTTCCGCATTTATTCGATATGTTTATGAGATTGTGTGCTCGCTTTTATCATCAATGTCTTTATAGTTGTTATTAGTTACATTATGCACTTAATTGCCTCTCTTTAATATGAATGCTTGTACAATTATTGTTTATTTACGTCTCTGTGTTTATCAATATAATGTGTTCATGAAATTATATGCTTGTCGTTATTCCAATTTATTTTTTTATGCATGAACTTAGAAGTAGATTATCCTTGAAAATATATGTTGTTTAGGCTTGGTTAGATTATTGAACAAATCATATCATTATAAGTGGCATAAGTAAGGGACCATTCCGAACCCAACGGTTTAAGGTCTTCTCTTGCGAGGGGTGAGTGCGGCCTTAAATCATTTTCCGGTTCACACCGGGTGGCGACTCCATGTTATTTCTCCGGTTTAGTTCCCCTGTGGGCTACTCCGTACTCCCAACTAGGCCGCAAGCCTAGAACAACGTCGCCGATTTCTGTGTCCTACAGTCTGGCGACTCCACTGGGGATAGAGAATTGGCCCCGAAATAATGTCTTGTAGTGATTGTGATTTGTGCTTTAGTTAACTGTGTCTATCATGGGTTTTAGGGGTTTAATCAAAGGCATTGTTAAGGCTAGGTGATGGTTTGGTGTCTTCCTTCATTCACCACCTTCCTATAAGGAAAAGCCGCAAAGGCACCTAGATAATCATTACCTGTAGCTCGTTGTGACAAACTAATTTTAGAGGACTTATTATTTATTCCTGTCACCAAGGCGATAAGAGCCTAAGAGGCTTGGGTTTCTAAGAGAGCCCGCTACGCCCTCCCTCTGGGGAATCTTCAATAGGAAATCCATTTGACAGTCAGTAACACACCATAACTCGTTGGCACGTACCGTAAGGTATAAAAAGAGTGCGCTCACTTGGTCACTCAAACCCTTGAGTGGGGAGACCTAGTTGTGGGAAATCCTTCGCTAGCGAGAGCCTTTGTCTACACTCCCGCAAACCTATACGTAGACCATAGTAGTACGACCGATAGAAACTATTTCCTTGTGCTTATGCTTAGGACCATCATCATTTGGATTCAGTTGGACTTCTTGTCAGAAATGAGAACTTGTTGATCCATTTAAACTGGGATGAGTTCGTATCTTATGACAATTGGGCTAAAAGTTTATAAAATGCCGATGGGCCATCCTGTGTTTGGGCCCCTTATCATTTGAAGTTGTTTAGCCATGTTATCGCAAAGTTGTAAACCTGTTGGGCCTTTTCAACTAGGATAAGTTTGCATTTTGCAATAATGTGATTGAAGCTTTAAAATGACAAGAGGCCGACTTATATATTCCATGCATTGCACGCATACATGCTGACTGAGAATTTTAAAGGACACCATAGATTCTCGTTGGGTTAGGAAAGGGGGAAGACTAATCAAAAGGCCGATAGCAAACATGAGTGAATCAGAGAACGAAGTATCCCGTATGGATCAGTTAGAGACCAATCTCACCAAAGTTACTGAACAGTTGCAAGCCTTGACTACTGTTATGGCTAATATGGTAGTGCCTCGTGCTGGGGGAACTCTGAGGATATGAGGGGTGAGGAGCCTCCGAACAGGTTGGGGGATGACATCCCCGCTTTTGATGATGACATGGCTGAATATGCGGCAGGAAGAATGACTGGGTCTCAGGCAGAATTGCAGAAGCTCCGGGATCATGTGGAGTCAGTTACCCGTAAACTAAAGGGTAAGCATGAAGACTTGCTAGATTATGAGGCAATGACTTTTGAAGAACAGCTGCCGGCTCAGTTCAAAATGCCGGATATAGCCAAGTTCAACGAGAATGGGGATCCGAGGGTCCATCTCCGACAATATGTCTCGGTAATGAGTTCAGTAGGCCTGTCACAATGCCAAGTTCAGAAGATGTTTGGGATGTCACTTAAGGGGGCACCCGTAGTGTGGTACCATAGCCTTGAAAGAAAGGTTAAGGAAGATTGGAGGGAATTGGCAGACGCCTTTCTAAAACAGTAGGTTACAGATTTGGAGATCGACTTGTCGCTTCGTGACTTGGAGAATACCAAGCAGAAACCGGAGGAAAGTTTCAAAGAGTATGTAGATCGCTGGAGGAGTGAGCTTCTGAAGATGCAGACTCGGCCTTCGGAGAAGGACCGGATCAAAATGATCATCAAAGGCACCAAGCCCTCTATTTATGGTAAGCTGAGGAGGATGACTTCGATGATTTCTGATTTTCGACAGTTGAAGGAGACTGTTATGGATATTGAGGAGGAAGAAGTCGAGAACAGAAAGTTCTATGGCCAGAATAGAAGGACTTTTGGGGGACATTCTGAGACCAAGCCCGCTACTGCCGAGGTTGCTGCCATCAGGAATCGGCATTTCTCTAACCTGGGGAAGCCTTTATCTAAGGTTCTTGAGAAGCTGAAGGCGCAAGGACTCCTAAAACCCTTAGAGCCTAAACCACATCCAGATCCTATACCACCCAACCTTGACCTAAGCCTGTATTGTCACTTCCATAATGGGAGAGGCCACGAAACTGACAGCTGCACCCGCCTTAGGCATGAAATCCAAAACCTCATTGTGCCCATAAAATACCCGATCCTGAGAAAGAACAACCCAACACGCACCGGAACCCCCTACCGAACTATCACTCTGTCCCACCGCCTACCTATATGATTAACTCCGGCCTTCCCGAAAGCTTTGTCCTCCCAGCTCTCAACCACCCAGTTTCTTTCATGGGGATAGGGAACGAAAACAGTAGAGAACCATAGGCCGATGAAGAAGGCAATGCTGCGAATGATGAAGCTGTTCCTCCTAGTTTATTTGATCTTGCATTTGTAATAAAGACATTGATTTTGTCTACTTATTCGAACCTTTTCTTGATGATAATAAAGACGTTCATTTCGCTTACTTGCCTGAGTCTCTTCCTTTCAACTTGCAACATGAGTATATTCGACAAAAGCATGATACTCAGTGATGTTTAGAACATGGGGAATCCTCGGAAGAAGCAAGCAGAAAAGACAGGATAGCCATTCAGATTGGAAAACAGGGCGGTGAAGCTGTCAGACTTAGAAGGGAATGAGCTCACCGAGCCAACCAACGTGGATAGAATGAAACGGTACTTTGTCTGAGGAAGAGAAGATCGAATAGTCACCGAGGGAACTGGCAGAAGACCTAACCCAACGGGATAGGAAATTCATTCATGCATGCATGCATACACGTAACGTACTTGCATTCGTTTTTGTGTTTGTTTTGTTTTGTATTCACAGGTTTCAAAGAGGAACAAAGAGAAAGCGTCAAATGCAAGCCAACCAGAAGCAGCAACAGTACAGTGTCAGCAGTTTTCAGGAATGAATCACAGGGGGCGAGGCCCACACCAGTATCAGTTTTGGGGCGAGGCCCACACCAGTATCAGTTTGGGGCAAGGCCTGCATTAGTATCAGTTTAGGGCGAGGCCCACATCAGTATCTGTTTGGGGCGAGGCCCACATCAGTATTAGTTTGGGGTTAGGCCCACATCAGTATCAGTTTGGGGCGAGGCCCACACCAGTATCAGTTTGGGGCGAGGCCCACACCAGTATTAGTTTGGGTCGAGGCCCACACCAATATCTGTTTAGGGCGAGGCCCACATCAGTATCTGTTTGGGGCGAGGCCCACATCAGTATCAGTTTAGGACGAGGCCCACATCAGTATCAGTTTAGGGCGAGACCCACATCAGTATCAGTTTGGGGCAAGGCCCACACCAGTATCAGTTTGGGGCGAGGCCCACACCAGTATCAGTTTGGGGCGAGGCCCACATCAGTATCAGTTTGGGGAGAGGCCCACATCAGTATCAGTTTGGGGATGAGTCCCAGGCTCGTGACCCACATCATCAACGGTTTTGGGGATGCGTGCCAGGGTCGAGTCCCCCTGCATCATCTGTTTTGGGATGCATCTCAGGGTCGTGGCCCACCTTGTCAGCGGTATTGGGATGCGTCCCAGGGTCGAGGCCCTCGTTGTTCGTTACAGTTATTGGGATGCGTCCTAGGGTCGTGGACCCACTGTATCAGCAATTGTAGTTCCGGGATGCGTCCTAGGGTCGAGGCCCACACTTTATCAGATTGCCGAAAATTGCACTCCGAAAGTGGAGCATGGTTCGGAAATGGACCACTATCACATCAGATGCCGAAAATGGCACTCCGAAAATGGAGCACGGTTCAGAAATGGACCAAGGAAGTCCTAACCCATCGGAATAGGAAACATATCCATGCATACATACATACATACATATCACATACATGCAATTTTTATTTTGTATTCGCAGGTTTGTAGCGGTAAAGACCATCTTATCAAGTAACTGTTCAAAAATAAGCCACATTCTAAAACAGCACGGTTCGGAAATGGACCACAACAGATACCGAAAATGGCGCTCCAAAATGGAGCACACACAACAGATGCCGAAAATGGCGCTCCAAAATGGAGCACACGCGACAGATGCCGAAAATGGCGCTCCAAAATGAAGCACACACGACAGATGCCGAAAATGGCGCTAAAAAAAGAAGCACACACAAACACTGCCGAAAATGGCGCTACAAAAATGGAGCACAGTTTGAAAATGGACCACCAGATCAACTTAGTTCGAAGCAGCAGGCAAGTCAGGTGGCAGCTGGTGAGCCAGGTAAGTAAAAATGCATTACATAACTTTGATAGGATTGTCATTGTCACACACTGCACAAGTCCCAACAAAGTGGGGGAGACTGTAGGCACTGCATTTTTGCATATAAGTCCCGATGATGAGTCTTGTACAGAGGCACTCCTCTTTAGATTGCGGAAGTCGCGGGAAACGAATGTCGGAAGGGGAAATTCAGAATAAGTATATCATCAGATTCAATTCACATGTTCACTACTTTCGTTCGTGTTGCGTTCGTGAACACGTTCGAACGTCAAGCAGATTGCGGGCGTTCGTGTAGTATTTGAATAGGCGTTCAAACGGTGTCGGTACTTCTGGTTTTGTTGCTAGCCTCACGCCCAAGCCCAATTAGCCCACCAAAACACACCCAAAAATAATTAAAACATTTAAAACATGTCACAAATTAAAATAATATCCTTCCTAAATTAAATAAATCACAAATCCAATCTAAATAATCACATACCTAATTAAAACAAATCAAATAAATCCATTCCTAATTTGAACAAATCACCTCCCTAATTTAATTAGATGATTTCCTTGTGAGATACTAATTAGAAATATTCCCCCATAATTGCTTGATCCCATTCCTATTCAAACAAGAGGAACCCTACCATTTGTCTATAAAAAGAAGCCTAGACCAACCTTGAAACCCCCAACTCATTCTCACAAAAACAAAAAAGAAATAAACTAGCTCTACACGCCCAAGACAAGAATAGCAAGCAAAATAATTCTCTTCTTCTCCTCCTTCTAGCAACCGAAAACATCACCCCTAAACACCCCTCCCTTGCACGCACACAACCCTCGCAAATTTCCCACTGTCCAGTCCTTCCTTGCACGCATACAGCCCTCTAAAACAGCCCCTACAGTGATCGAATAAACTACCTTAAAACACACCACCGTAACTATTGAAAACAGTCCCTGAAACTGCACTGCAGTGACCGAAAAATCACCCTCAAATAGCAGCCCAAACACAGAAAATAGTAGCCAAAAACAGTCCCTTAATATAGCAAAACAGTGACAAAAAAACTGCACTTTAAAACCCTTAAATTACCGCAAGAAACATCAGCAAAACAGCGGCAAAATAGAGGAAACGACAGCTCAAAATAGCGAAGCAGCGAACGAGAGCAGTGGACCAGTGAACCGGAGGAGTTGCGGAGCATCAACCCTTCCGACGGCCGTGTAACGCACTTTCGAGAGACGACCTAAGAGGTTAGACCTGAGGGCACTCTTCTTATTTATTCTCATCTTTTTTGTTGTTTATTAGAATTCCTTCGCATGAGAGTCGTTTGTTGATATATGTTGTGGTCCTTGAAAGAATGGAACATGTGTTCTCTCTTGTGGTATATCGGATGGAAACCCGGACGTAAATTCTGTAGCCGAATCTAAATAGACGGTATTGCGGTTTGCACTTGGGATACAATGCCACATACCACTTGAGAGATTCACACATTTCGTTTCATCCAACCTTGTATTTGAGCATGATTGGGTTGCTAGTATGTTATTTATTTCTTAAGCATGATTTAGTCGTTAGCATGCTATTACTTTCTGCATGTTACTTATTTATGCATGATGATATAGTGCACATGGGCAAATCAAGTTGGATTAAAGGTCCTCTATTTTGAGCGATAAAAAGCCCAAGGGCTACCTTTGCCAAGACGTTTTGCCGCGCCGGACGGAGTGTGTTTGATTGAATGTGAGATATGTTTAATCGAGCATACGAGGTCCTATATTATTGTTGTCTTTATTTTATATGCATTGTAATATAATGCGCATGGGCTAACTAGGGTGGATTAAAAGTCCTCTATTCGAGGGAAATGCCTGAAGGCTACCTTTACCACGATGTTTTGCCGCGCCTTTTATTATGTCATTTACCTTTTTGCATATCATTGCTTTATTTACGCATGCATTGCATTCTCGTGCGCATGGGCTAACTAGGGTGGATTAAAGGTCCTCTATTCGAGGGAAATGCCCAAAGGCTACATTTTCCACGAAGTTTTACCGCACCGGACGAGGTGCACCCGATTGAATGTGAAATGTGTTCCATCGGGCACACGAGGTCCTACATTGTGTATTTGTTTATCCATATATGTGTTTGTGTCATTTTAGATGCCATTTTGGCAATCTCGTTCGAACGCATTGCCGAACGCTACACGAACGTATGCATTCTGTCTCATCCCGTTCGAATGCGTTTACGAACGCTACACGAACGTATGCATTCTGTCTCATTCCGTTCGAACGCGTTTCCAAACGCTACACAAACGTATGCATTCTATCTCATTCTGTTCGAACGCGTTTCCAAACGCTACACGAACGTATGCATTCTGTCTTATTTCCGTTCGAACGCGCCTCAGAATGCTACTCGAACGCTTGTATTCTGTTTACCGTTTGAACGCGTTTACGAACGCTACTCGAACGCGCATGCATTTTATTGTATCATGCATCAGGTCTCATCTCGTTCGAACGCGTTATCAAATGTTATACGAACACGGACATTCTGTTTATCGTTCGAACGCGTTATCAAACGCTACTCGAACGCTTGCATTCTGTTTACCGTTCGAAAATGTTTACGAACGCTACACGAACGCGCACACACTGGACAGATTACTTTATCATGTTTCATGCATGTTTGTTCCCTTAGTCATTCTCTTCCCCATCATATGCTTAGTTAGCTCCCTTCAATATTTATGCCTTTACCGTTATTGTTTGTTTATATTTTCCGCATTTATTCGATATGTTCATGAGATTGTGTGCTCGCTTTTATCATCAATGCATTTATAGTTGTTATTAGTTACATTATGCACTTAATTGCCTCTCTTTAATATGCATGCTTGTACAATTATTGTTTATTTGCGTCTCTGTGTTTATCAATATAATGTGTTCATGAAATTATATGCTTGCTGTTATTCCAATTTATTTTTTTATCCATGAACTTAGAAGTAGATTATCCTTGGAAATATATGTTGCTTAGGATTGGTTAGATTATTTCACAAATCATATCATTACAAGTGGCATAAGTAAGGGACCATTCCGAACCCAACGGTTTGAGATCTTCCCTTGCGAGGGGTGAGTACGGCCTTAAATCATTTTCCCGGTTCACACCGGGTGGCGACTCCATGTTATTTCTCCGGTTTAGTTCCCTCATGGGCTACTCCGTACTCCCAACTAGGCCGCGAGCCTAGAACAGCGTCGCCGATTTCTGTGTCCTACACGAGGTTTACCTACCACACCTCTAGATCGAGGTTGGGTCACAGGACGAGAAATATCATGACGAATCACATGACTGCACTCAACAGACTTATTGCCTAAGTCATGTTTAGGAAGGACATGCACAACTCTAAATGATGATGCCTTATCGCAATTAGGCTCAACACTAATTCCTAACATGCGGTCTAGTTTTTTATTCCGACTAGAAAATGCAGACAACTGGGTTCTAGCATCTTCAAGTTCAGTTTCTAAGGATTGAACCCTATCAACTAGCCCTTTATTTATCTCCTCAAGGTCATCAATCATCACAAGGCTTTGCTCAAACTTAGCTTGAGCTTCATTCTTTTTAACTCTACTTCCTTTAGCCTCTTATTGACCTCTATGTTTGTCTTTTTGATAGCTAAACTTTCATTAAACAGTTCAACATAAGCTACCTGAAGACTATCCTCATCTACAGACTCATCGGGAGAGAAATCAGATCTAGCATCTTCATCACTAACAATAGCATCTCTCTCACCTGACACACTAGCAGTAAAGGCCATAAAATTACTCTTGTCTTTAGAAGACTTGTCAGAAGTATAGCCACCTTCTGAATCACTAAGAGAGGCTGCCATGACTTTCTTACCCTTGGACTTTAGGTATGTGGGACACTTAGATCTAATATGCACATACCTCTCACACTCATGGCATTGAATACCACGGGGTTTGCTACCCCTATCCTCTCTAGACTCTCTCCTATTATGCCTACTCTCTCTAGACATATCATACATATCCCTATCACGACCACTCTTCTTCAGCTTAAAAAATTTCTTAAACTTCTTTGTAAACATGACCAAATCATGATTTGTGAGAGTATCATTATCATCACCACTTGACAGATCATGAACAACTTCCTTCGCGATCTTCACCGCTATAGTCTTGGGCTTTTTATAACCAGGAAGTTTCTTCTCTTACACCTACAGTTTTCCTACGAGGTCCTCTAATTTAAAGTGATCTAGGTCGTTACTTTCCTCGATGGCTGTGATATTAGGTAAGAACTTGTCAGGTAGGGATCTCAAGATTTTCCTCACTATCCTATTGGTAGGGATAGTCTCACTTAGGTTAAAACTTGAGTTAATGATATCGTTAATCTCAGCATAAAACTCATCAAAGGTCTCATCGTCTTTCATACTAGCGACCTCAAACCTAGTGGCAAGCTCTTGGAGTCTATTATTTTTAACAAACAATGTGCCATCATGCACAGTCTGAAGGATGTCCCAAGCATCCTTGGTTATCTCACACATAGAGATTCTCATAAATTCAGGAGAACAAACATCAGCATGAATGGCATTAATTGCCTTGTTGTTCATGTTGCTAGAGTCAAACTCATCCTTAGTCCATGTCAGTTTATCTTTAGGGGAAGAGAGCCCATCAATCATAACCACAGGAGGTTTCCATCAATACTCTACTGTCATCCAGACCTTCTCATCTAAGGACTTAAGGAACGCTCTCATGCGAACCTTCCAATACAAATATTCGGTCCCATCAAAGAATGAAGGACAAATTTAAAGGTTGACTTCTTTCCATAGCTAACGGATCAATGATCAAGTTCAGGCTCTTATACCAATTGAAAGTTCGTAATTATCCTAAGCTCTGACCCTATGTGGAATTAACAGAATAAATCAAGACAAGTCCTGACTATTGATTCTATGAATTTCTAACAAACAACCTTAATATCAAACAATTAAAATATAATGCGGAATATTAAAACCAATCACACAAAATCAACACAAATATTTTGGTGACAAAGTAGAAAACTCGTGCGAGTAAAAAATCACTCCGGGTGTCTCGGCTATCGGCACAAAATCCACTATAACAGATAAATACTTACTAAAAGACCTATGGTGGCAACTCCACCGACTCTAAGAATCTCTGAAGTCTATGAGTGAATCAACTCAGCAAGCATGCCGGAACTCCGACTACCAATCTTCCTCCTTGAGAACTCTGAAAGTTTAGGAAATTGGGTTTTGATGTGTTGATGGTTTAATAAGGATCAATCTCACCACAAACACAGAAGACAAGAAAAGCAAATAAATCTTCAAGGTGAGAACAAGAAGATTGAAAACTAAGAATGTGTTTAGGCTCAAGATAATGTGTTTTGAATAGAGGGGCAATGTGGCTATATGTTATTTACATAGGTAGGGTAAAAAGAGAGGCTTCCCAATACCAAATTAGGTAAAAATTGTGTCCAAAATAACTCAGTTTCACACGGGCGTTCGAACGCCATTCGAACGCGCCACGAAAGCGTGCTCTCTGTAAAGGTTCGTTCGAACACTTACTCGAACGCACCACGAACGTTTGCTCTCTGGAATGTTTCGTTCAAACGCTTAATCAAAAGCACCACGAATGTTTGCTCTCTGGAATATTTCGTTTGAACCCAACAGCGAACGTGCCACTAACGCCACTCGTTCGAATGTCTATACGAACGCAGCACTAACGAAATTGCTCCAGTTTTGTCAAATACAAGTTCAATTTCTCCAAATTTTTCAAGACTTATTACAACTCAATTGAACTTGTTTTGATACGGACATTGCTAATAAAAATGGAATTAATAGTAATAAATAAAAGTAATTGAAAAATATTATCAGTATTTCATTTTAAAATTACATTTGACATGTCTAGAATCCGAAGGGGAAAAAAACAGGGAGATACAAAACGCAAACTGATACGTAGAGCATGGCTTCTCTTACTATTACAACATAACTACTTCCAAAGTATTCCATTCAACAAAAGACAACTTGATTCAATGACACAGAGAATAGAAACATCAGACAGTTAAAAGGATTTTTCCAACAAGGAAGCATTTTATTTCATCAAAGCATATACTCATTATAAAAATTACTGACTAGAGGCGTGCCCTTGATGTTGCAGATGATGAAACAGGTGCACTCTGCATAACAATAAGAAGAAAACAATATCATTGTTATTTCCTTCCATTTGTAAACAATATGACTCCGCTGACGCTATATTTTTCGCCAGAGAAATCCAGTCGCTCAGAGTTGCAAAAGGCAAGTTGAAAGATCAATTCAGGATGAGAACTTCAATAATAACATAACTTTAATGGAAAAAGATGGAATAAGGGCCTTACCAATGGAACCCCCTTCACTGCTCTTTCTTCCAATAACCTACATGGTTTGAAGAAGTTACCATACAGTTGTGACCATTTCTTTAGACTTGTATATATATGGTTTGGCCCAACTAAATCGGCCCAAAAGACGATGCCACCACTGCAAAGGGGAAATAAATGATGTTGAGATTCAAGAAGTAATACCTTTCTTCAATTGTTATCAGAGGAGACTGAAGATGTTCTCAGGTTACACAAGAAAACACAGCCTTCATAACGTACCTACCTCCAAGCCAGTTCTATGTAGGGAAATAAATTATGATTTACGACCCATCCAGATTAACCTACTATGATATTTTTTTTTTATCTAGCTCTTTAAACAACAAAGAAATATGTAATTTTTTCCCAGATCACAAGTGAAGGGATAAAATAAGAGGTATTATGCTTGCAAAAGCCATTTTGGTTATTGTGCATGCAATAATGACCACACCTCATACAAACTATCAGGTAGTATTGCAATAGCTAGTGCAATGAAATAAAATGAGAAGTCCATGCATTGGTCACAGGGCAGAACAAAAGGTAACTTGTGACAGGATCCTAACCGGTAAGATGAGAAGCTCATTCCAAGAACTGATGCAATGTCGAGGTCTGAGGCTCGAACTACTATTCCTTCTTCCAAAACACGACATGACTCATTCACCACTGGAAAGAGTATCATCTCCACAATTTCTTTATCGGTGACAGATATAGGCTGCCAGATTAAAACAAACAACAGTATATCAGTAGTCCTCCAACTGGAACTACTTGTTATTTCATAAAAGTGTGCAAAGATTTAAGGTGCACTAGAGGGCTCATAAAATCAAATAACGCAATCAGCATTATTAAATACCACTAGCATGTCAATTTTTGTATGAGCATGACTACCTTTCCCTCAGGCATAATATTGCTTAGTCGTCTACACTCCTCAATAATTGGTAGCACTGAAGGATCAGGTTTTGGTTTGCTTCCCTTTTCATAAATGTATAATCCTTTTCCATTGGCTTTACCTGAAAAACAAAAGTGCAAACAACATCAGATGACAAATGGGCATGTCATTATTTAACAGGCAGAGAATAAAGAAAATACAAAGAGATATGAAAATTCTCTGTTACCATTTCGTCCACTTTTCATCAAAAGTTCAACCAAAGGAGACTGGAATGAACGGTCAGGGAATGCCTTGTCAAATTCTTTTGAAGTTGCAGCAGCAACTCCGTATCCTGAAAAGTCCAGAAGCCTGAGGTATATCCATGGAAAAGCACAATTCATCATTACATATCTATCATTGGACTATGTAATTTAACTCCTCCATCAAAACAATCCCAAAGAGGAAAAAACAAACTTTGGAACATAAACAAGTACAGATAAAGCCATTAAATGGTTAGGGAAGAAGTTTACTGGAAAGGGCCTATTGGGAGGCCAAAACTTCTGATTGCACTGTCAATTCTGAACACATCAACACCTAAACTAACCAGCATACGAGCACTTTGTGAATATGGGAAGAATGCTCGATTGACTGCAAAGCCAGTGCAGTTACCCACCACAATTGGAACTTTCTTTATGATTTTTCCAACTGTCATGAGATCAAGAATCACTTGTGCTGAAGTTCTATCTGTCCTTACAATCTCCAAAAGCGGCATCACATGAGCAGGACTGTTCATTGAAGAGCCATGTCAGAAACAGCAAAAAGATAAGCCATCAACATTATAAGGTGGTGTAAACTATAGTATACTTGTAATCAACAGATCTAACATTAAGAAACAAAATCCCTGTTCACTTCCAATCTCAAAATCGTCAACTGAAAAGAATACAAAACAACTCTGAGCATTACCTGAAGCTGTTGCAGAGCCATATATTTTTAATAACATCTACTTAGATTAACAGCAATATTAGCATTTTGAGAGTCTTGCAAGTAAAGTTTCCTAAAAAACAAATAGAGATTTATTATTTTCTGGTCTCCAAAGGAGCAAAAAGGAAGAAGCCTATGTCCAACATGTGTCCTCGGAAAGACATTGCGGGATAGAGAATTCTGCTTTAACTAAATTATAACTCATACACGGATGAAAAATCCCTCCATTAGGTGAGCTGAACACAAACTACATTAGGAAAAGTACCAGTGAAGCATCAATCTTTGACTTATAATCTTTTGAACAGAAGAGTAAGGAGGGAGGTGATGAATATTTATGGTTGTCCCTATGTTAGTGGGCATTAATTGACTTGCAGTCGTATAAGAGTGTAGAATTCCTTTCATCAGTCATGAAGAGAGTATCAGAGGAGAATAAGGAAAATGGCTTAAATAACCTGAAAAAATGTGCCCCTATAATTCGATCCTTAGAGCTGGTCTTTTCTCCAACTATGTTCAGATCGATAGTAGAAGTGTTTGTCGCCAAAATGCAGTGAGGAGGGCAGGCTTTCTCTAATTCACTGAATATTTTTTGTTTCAAAGGAACACTTTCAATGACTGCCTGTAAACAGAAATAAATATGTAAGACTTTTACAGCAGGAACTAGGCAGATATGTGATGCACATCATTCATTTTATGAGTTCTTTCAATTGATATAAACCTAAATGACTTGAAATAGAATATAAGAATATATGGGCATACACAACAGCCAGAAATAATTTCATAATGAAGGTAAAACTTAAGACTGATGTATCCCAATTTGCACACAGAAATTGAAACAACCAAGATTGAAAACCAGAAGATTCAATTTCACTAACACAAAGGAAATTAAGACATCCCACCTCTATAACCATATCAACACCTTTAAATTCTGAGTAGTCCAACACTCCTTTAAGCATTGTAAGAGCTTTTTTTGCTTTATCCTCTGTTAACTTTCCTCTTGTTACCAAGCCTTGAACATTTGCTGTCACCAATACAAAAAGGAATGAGTTATCCAAAACCAATTCTCAAGTCTAAAGTGAGGAAAAAGGTGGCTACTAAACTTTACATAAATTGTTAGTGCTAGTAGAGCATAAAAATTCTCAAGTTGTCATATTAATGGCAGAGACACAATCAACACTTTAGT
The DNA here is from genome assembly GCA_019454045.1 of Zanthoxylum bungeanum. NCBI lineage: Eukaryota > Viridiplantae > Streptophyta > Magnoliopsida > Sapindales > Rutaceae > Zanthoxylum > Zanthoxylum bungeanum. The sequence goes on from SKCR01035784.1 coordinate 79,135, forward strand.
ACATCAGGCTGTTATCACTGCTCTAATTGCATGATCATATTATAGTGGCATATGTTAGCTTCCTTCATTACGACAGCCAATAAAATTGGTGAAATCAAGGTGTGGGAAAATGTGATATGTGGGCTGTAATTTAGGGATTTTGGTATAATTGTAATAGATGGTAATGCCTATAATTAAGGGATTGAATTGGGAAATCCTTCTTATCATGAGACCTGATGAGGTTTGTTAGGATACTTTCCTCTTTCATAGCTAGGGCAACTCGTATATAACATATACTTTGTATACAATTCATATATGAAAAATCCTATTGTTATCTATTTTACATATGGTATCAAAGCCAAACTAGGCTCCTTGGGAATATCTTAAATTTTTTTTTTTTTTTTTTGCAGCTTTCTTTGCTGATTATCTTTCTAGGTTTTTTGATATATTTTTTTCAGCCTTCATTGCTGAATATTGACATCCTATTCTTGTGATATTGCAATACCCATTTTCTCATTCCTATAAAAAATTTTCCAATCCGCAATGTCCAAAGTGACAAATAAGGATTCTCTAGTGTACTTATTGCAAGAAGGACATACTAAGGAGCGGTGCTGGAAACTCCATGGAAAGGTAAAGAGTGGGGCTACAAAGGGCAACAAAAGAATAATGGACAAGTCCCCTTGTCCTCTATGCAACCTGATGAAACACAATCCCTAGACAAGGACAAACTCAACCAAAGTGAGATTGAGAAACTAAGAAGCTTACTAAGGTCCCTTGGGAACCCTCAGATAATTGCTCCTTGGCACATTCAGGTGAGTTTCCTATTTCCGTTGGACTAAATGTCTTGGATGAATCATTTATCTAACTCTTGGGTCATAGAATCAGGAGCCATAGACCACATGACCCATTCTTCACAAAAATTTAGCACATATACACCATGTCCAAGCAATAGGAAAATAGCCACTGCTAATGGCACACTAATCACTGTTGCAGGCATAGGAGATGTTAAAATTAGTCCTTAATCTCATTTCTATATAGAAACTCACCTTTAATCTGTGTTGCAATATAACTTTTTACCCAACTTATTGTGTATTTCAAGACGAGGATTTGGGGAAGATGATTGGACGTGCTAAAGAATAGGACAGGCTATACTATCTTAAGACACCGAGCCATTCAACTATTATCAAGAGTAAATCTCCCTTGTCATTTTTTTTTTTGCTGAACATCATTCGCTAATTAAAGAAAAAATTTGGCTTCATCATCGTAGACTTAGACATCCACATTTAAAATTCTTAAAATTTAGTTTCCTTCACAGTTTAGGGGGTTAGATATTGGGAGTTCTCATTGTGATGTGTGTGAGTTAGCAAAACACAAACGTGAAACTTTTCCTATCAGTAATAAGAAAAGTTCAGTTCCTTTCAATCTAATTCATAGTGATATTTGGGGTCCCTCTACTGTCTAACATTTCTGGAGCATGTTGGTTTATGTCATTCATTGATGAGTGTACTAGAGTCTCTTGGAGTTTCTCATTTAAACATAAATCAGATGCCAGTATGGTTCTTCCAATTTTTCATAACATGGTATAAATCTGTTTGGGGTTAAAATCAAAAGATTTAGGTCATACAATGCTAGGGACTACTTCAATCAAGTTTTGACTCCATATTTCCAATAAGAGAGGATAATCCATGAATCATTTGTGTCAATACTCAAGAAAATGAAGTCGCAGAAAGGAAATATGGTCACCTCCTTAATACAACCCAAGCATTCCTATTCCAAAACAATGTCCCTAAATCTTATTGGGAGTAAGCCGTTCTAACAGCCACACATCTTATCAATAGATTACCCTCTGTGATCTTAGGCTTCCAAAGTCCTATGGACATGCTCTCTAAACACATCCCAACCTAAGTACAACAAACGGTCTTGAACCTAAGATATTCGGGTGTACATCATTTGTTCATATCCACAGTCAAAATAGTGGGAAAATAGATCCATGTGCAGTCAAATGTGTTTTTATAGGGTATTCTTCCACTCAAAAGGGATATAAATGCTATCATCCACCAACTAAGAAAGTTTGTTTCAGTAGATGTCATTTTCTATGAAAATGAATCATATTTCACCACTCTTTCGATGGAATATAAGGATTCAAATTCCTTTCTTATTGATCTTCCCTCATTACCCAAGTCTTCACCTGTGTTGCCTTCACCTTCAACTGTGCCGCTTGTTGAAACAGAATCTGTGGCTGCTCTTGATGATAGGATGACTAGTCAAGTGTACTCAAGGAAGAGAGTATCAGTCCCAAAACTTGTGCAAACCCAAGAATCCTGGAAATGAGGTAATAGTTTCTATTCCTAATCCTTCCTTACACACTGATCATGATCTCCCGATTGCAATTAGAAAGGGAACAAGGGAACACACTAAATTCCCTTGATACCCGCTTTCTCATGTCATGTCATTTGGAAAAATCTCACCATCACATAGAAGTTTCCTTGTTCGTCTAAACAGTGTTTTCATCCTAACAAATTTATCTGAGGCTTTATCTAAAGAAAATTGGAAACAAGCTATGAATGCAGAAATGGCAGCTTTGAAGAAGAACCAAACTTAAGAGTTGGTAAACTTTCCTGCAGGAAAGACACCTGTGGGATGTAAGTTGGTTTATATTGTGAAATATAGAGCAGATGGATCACTAAAGAGGTACAAGGCGAGATTGGTATACACATACATATGGAGTAGATAATCAAGAAACATTGCTCTAGTAGCCAAAATGAATATTGTTGAGTCCTATTATCTTTGGCAGCAAACAATGACTGGGATATGCAACATTTGATGGAAAAAATATGTTCCTACATAGAAACTTGAAGAGAAAATCTATATGGAAATCCCACCTGAATTTGGAAATAAACTTGTCACTAATCAAGTATGTAAGCTCAAGAAAGCCTTGTATGGGCTTAAGTAGTCTCCGAGAGCCTGGTTTGGAAGATTTTTGAAGATGATTATAGATATGAAATACAAACAAAGCCAAAAGGATCATACATTACTCATCAACAATTCTAATTCAGGGGAGTCACAACCCTCATAATATATGTTGATGACATCATTGTGACAAGGAATGATGAGAAGGAGAGACAAGTTTTAAAGAAACGTTTAGCCAAGGAATTTGAGATTAAACATTTGAGAAGACTAAAGCACTTCCTAGGGATTGAGGTTGCACACTCTAAACATGGAATCTTTATCGCCCAGCAAAAATATGTCACGGATCTTCTCAAAGAAACAGGAAAATTGACGAGGAAACCAACAAGCATGCCAATAGATCCCAACCAAAAGCGTGGAGATGCTAAAGGAGTTTTCGTGGATAAAGGGTCGTATCAACGCCTTGTAGGGAGACTCGTCTATCTCTCACACAAGGTCAGATATAGCCTATGCCCTTAGTCATAGTTTGAAAACTCCATTTAAGGCACGCCTCAAGGCGCCAGACTGTCGTCTCAGGCTATGTTTTCAACAAGCTCGCCTCAAGATGCCCGTGTCGAGGTGTCCTGAGGCGGACGCCTTGACCCGAAAACCCTAAAGTTATAATTTTTTTTTTAAAAATATAAAACTATATAAGGGAGCTGAAAGTCAGGACAAAGCATCCCGACTTGAGCTTCCTTATAGACTAAAAAACTACGTGAAACAAAATCTTTAATTTTGAAATCCTAACTGACAATCTTTGTAGGATGACACTTTAGACTCACATTTCATGCTATTAGACACAAATGATAGCATATTTAGAGATTAGTGGTCATTTTGTTTCATGAACCTATTTTGTTATGTTTCGTTTTATTTAGTTTTGATGAATGCTTTTATGTATTAATTGATATGGATTTATCGTGTAGATTTATTTTGATGCTTTTAATGTTTTCCATATTCGGATTGAGGTTGTCGCCTCGACCGCCTCACCTCCCACGGGGGACTGCCTCGCACCGCATACCGAGTTTTCGAACCTTGCTCTTAGTGTGATCAGTCAGTTTATGCACAACCCAAAAGAAGTTCATCTACAAGCCGTCAACCGAGTATTAGAGTATCTCAAGGGACCTCAGGGAAAGATGTCTTATTTAAAAGAGACACAGGATTGGTACTTGAGGCATACACAGATGCGGATTATGCTGGATATGTGGTTGACAGAAGATCAACCTTTGGATATTGACATATTGTACTTTTCTTGGTGAGAATCTTATGATTTGGAGAAGTAAAAAAGCAAAATGTGGCAAGGTCCTGCACTGAAGCATAGTTTCGAGCTATGGCTCAATGAGTGTGTGAGTTACTTTGAAGTAACTGGTTAAAGAACATCCTTAAAGATTTGAAGATTAAGTGGGAAGGCCCGATGAAACTTTACTGTGTTAACAAATCCACTATCAATGTTGCTCGTAATCCAGTACAGCATGCTCAAACTAAACATATAGAAGACATTTCATTAGGAAGAAGCTAGACAGCAGATTGATCTGCACACCCATAAAATTGCAGATGTGCTTACTAAAGGTTTAAGTACTACAGTCTTCCAAAAATTTGTGTCCAAGCTGGGATTGGATATTATCTATTCACGAGTTCGAGGGGGAGTGTGCTAAAATGTGATAATAATTTAGGGATTTTGGTATAATTGTAATAGATGTTAATCCCTATAATCAAGGGATAGGATTGGGAAACCCTTCCTATCATGAGATCTGATGAGATTAGTTAGGTTTTTTTCTCTCTTTTATAGCAAGAGCAACTTGTATATAACATATACTTTGTATACAATTCATATATATATATGTGAAATATCCTATTGTTCTTTGATTCTACACATAAGGCATAATATTACTAAAAGATAAATACCCTGTGAATGAAGTAACTACCTTCTATGGTTTTTATCCCCTTCAGAAGAAATTCGGAGTTAACGTCCTTAAGGACCACATAAATATTGGTCAAAATAAACGCAGTAGCTATGCCAGAACCCATCAGTCCGCCACCAATAACAGCAACTTTTTTTACACTTCTTGGTTTGAGACCAATATCAGTAACATTAGGCACCTGTAAAGCTCAAAAGTTGAGGATATATTAAAAGAGAGGTTATAGTGTATAGTTCTATAAATTTTGTGTGGGCGCAAAATCCAATTATTCTTGACTAAACACCTTTCTTTGCAAAACAAGAAACTTATGTTGATAAATTACAAGGTATTCAGGATGAGAACAAGGAGGCAAAAAGTTCAAAATTTTCAAAATAGAAGAAAATAGAAGCAGCGACTCCAAGTGAATAAGAAAATATTATCCATCTAAAAGCTCAGTGTTAGAGATTAAAAGGCTACTAACTCTAACTATAAAATTAAGTTAAAAGGAACATTTACCCTAAATGCAGCAAAACCTTGTCAACTAAAAGAAAGGCAGTTTCATTTCTATTAAATTATAAAAAAGGAATGGAATATATTCCTCTAGAACATAAAATAAGAATGAATAAGCACTATAGCAATCCACGACATCCAAAGAAAGAACCCTGACTCCTCCAATACTCTTCTAATGCTTTCCTTGCAAACAAACTAAGAATACAAAAGTTATGACGTAGCAAGAAACTTGAGTCCAATCGGACAACATAAATACTAACTAAAATTAAACTAGAACTAGACAAATTCATCATATATAATCCTAAAACAGCTTGTATTGCAGCAAGTAAATTCAAATTATATAGAGAGAGATTAAAAAACCGTGAAAACCATAAACTGACTAACAATCCGGCATGCTACTGGAATCTTGAAGGTGAAATTTCAGATATGATATTTTACTGTCTAAACCAGTACCAGTTCAGGTAAGACATGGTTGACAGGGAGAAAACAGCCACCAACCTAAAATCAATCTTGCAGCCTCTTAAATTTCCAGGACTGCAACATAACAGGAAAAATATTCCAACTTCATAGTAATTGTAACCTATAACCTAAAAATATTAAATGTTAAATAGGCATGCAAACCCACAAGAAATAGTGAAATACAGCATTTTCTAAGAAAAAAGGAGAGACGCCCACTGTAGGCAGACAACTATCAAGAATCATGCAACTGTAACCCTGTAAGTGCAGACGTGTGAGAGTGCTTCTTCACCTGTGCCACTAAATTTATCATCCACAGAAAGCAAGAACAAAACAAAAGATAAAGAAAGAAATAAAACAGAATAGACTATAGTCGCTTTTTTATTTTGAAAGGAGAATAGAGTATAGTCCTCGAATCTGTACTTTACCTTTGATGTTGCACGTTGTGCAAAAAAGACATGAACAAGGCCTCTGGAAGTGTTTGACAAGACTAACTCATTGAAAACTTTGGTCTCCTGACATAATATTTTCATTATTAGCACATATATCAGAACAAGTTACAATCCATGTATTTTAGAACAATCAACAAATCATTTTTATAAACCCAAGCATCCTAATGAACGAATACAGATAAACCTCAGGAACTCTCAATAGAAGCAGACACTGCACATGAAAACAATATTGGCAACAAACAAACTTCTCAACCCAAAGAGAGAACTTAAACTTCTAGCAATAAAAGAAAAAATCAGATTCAATCTGGAAATAATATACTATAGACATATCTAACCACCTCACTAAGTTTTGGGGGATGGGGGAAAGTACCTTCAGAACACCATTATATCCTCCATGAACGACGCCTTCCTCAATCACATCAAGGCATGCTTGGTGCTGAGGCATATTTGGGGCAGCCTTCTTGGCTTGTTGTCTAGCAATTTTCAACACCTCTCTCGCTTCCGAAAGAGTACCAAGTTTGTCTGTCCTGTGAAGGGAACGCATCCATGGTTTACGCCTTGCTGCAATATCCAAAGCCCATTGACGAGATACTTTCAGCAACTCTTCAGAAGTCACAATAGCATCAATTAGGCCAAGCTTCCTGCCCTCCTCAGACATGATTGATTTGGATAACTTCAGAGCATTGTAGGAAAATAAAAATCAGCATAATTTAATTGCAAAGCACTTCTAAAGAATAAGCTCAAATGAGTAGTAATGACCAAATCAGAATCTTTAGACAAAGAACATGTCAGGTCGTTCTGCTCTTCCCACCAAACCAAACCAAACAAAAAAGGCCAGAATTACAAAAAGAACTTCCAATAATTTCAAACCTTTTGTTCCATGTAAATATTCAAAGTATTAATTATACCTCTAGTAAAACTTGGAATTAATTTAAATCAACCCCACCATTTGAAATGCACAATCTTCTCTCTAATAACACCATAAATGTTTCTTTTACAATGATAGATTATAACGTGAAAATTTTTTTACAGGCCAAGCAATCCAAATGGCATAATCCTATAATATATAGATTATAAAATAATGGTATTTCAGCCTCTTATCATTCGTTGCAACTACTGGGCAAAAAAAGGCACAGCTGTATTGATAAATGGTTATATTGACATATAGGCTTTGTATGTGGGGAAGCCTACCAGCATCATTTCAACAGCCTTGGAGAGGCCCACCAGCCTTGGTAGACGTTGTGTGCCTACAAAGCAACCAAAGTCAAACATCCAGTCCATACTTGTACAGCAGGTAACAATTATCACATGAACTGAACTGGGTGGAAATAGTAGTGTTCATGTTCTCATGAACTGATGAACTTATAAATGCAGTTGTACCTCCAAACCCAGGAATCACCCCCAGTGTCAACTCTGGCAAGCCAAGTTGAGTCTTTGGAGCAGCAATACGTGCATGACATCCCTGCATGAAAGTGACTGGGATGATGGAATTATCAAACAGTATAATGATCTTTTTTGATAAACATGAATTTAAGAGTCTTAGCCAATTAGCAAAAAAACACAAACCATCGCCAATTCTAAGCCACCTCCAAGGGCTAATCCCTCTACAGCTGCAACAACAGGCTTCCTGCAATCTACGGTCATAAAAGAACAAGATCAAAATAATATTTTGCAAAAAAAAAAGACCCTTCAAGCTGCAATTAAAGAGACATAAATAGTAAATTAAAGTAAAGACCTTCAATTAAGTTGACAAGAAGATCAACTGATACATCGGGCAGAATCGAAACATCCCCTGCCAGGCCACAGAATACAGTTGTAAATACAAAATAACAAAGTCCAAGACAAAGCTTCTTAATGGGCGAAGGCAGGATTTTATCTAGGGAGTGGCTAAAATTTATTTATTTTTATATAATATTGATGGACTAAATATTTTATTATTATTTTTATAAAGGAAAATATAAGAAATTATTGGATTAGCACTGGGCTTAACATGGGTAACCCACTCCTCCTACCGCCCATTTATATACTCCACTACAAAGAAAATTATTATCTCATACCAGTCGCGTGAACCTTCTGAAAAACATTGATGTCGAATCCACCAGAAAACCTTCCACCCTTGCCTTCAAATCAATAACCAAGAGAAACAAAAATAATATCAGAGAACTATATCCAATATGCAACATGAAAAAAAATCCCGAAATTATAACTTTCTCTTATCATGCTCCACTTGATCTAAAATACTATTTTATATTAAAATTAGGCTTCGACCCTTCTACTTCAGTCCCTCTATCAGAAGGTAATTTCCACACCATCCTTATATTTTGAAGAGAATCCATCTCTGCAGACTTGTCACTAAAATCATTTCATCACTTTCAACCAAAAAGTGGAAAAAAAAAATTAATATAAAAGCTCAAACAAATTGTTTCGGAACAGTTTTTTTTTTTTTTTTTTTTTTTTTTTTTTTTTTTTTTTAATGGCGATTCCTTCAGTAAGAAGTTACTTTTATAATCAACAGATATTGTTACCCAAAAACATGAATGAATAGTCTTCTTTTCTTAATAAGAAACAATGTCAACAACTAACTGATACTCTGACCAAGCCACATAGCAATGAACATAGAATATTGATTGAGAATATAAACTAACTTATAAACTAGTCTATACTCTCACGAAACACTATAATAAACAGTAACAAAGACAAAAGAGTATATGAGTCAAATTAGTAAAGAAACAGACCAGTGACAACAATAGCCTTAACGTCGTTTCGCCTCGTCACCTCCTCAAACTTGTCCATCAATCCGTTAATAACTGCACAAACAAACAACAACAAAACTCAATCAAGCAAATCTCACAATTTTCAAAATAAATCTGAAAAATAAAAGCTCACTTGGAATAGCTAAGGCGTTGACGGGAGGATTAATCAAAGTGAGGAGCGCAACGCCGTCGTTTCCAACCTCCATGGTAACTCGTACGGTTTCCATGGCTTATTTAGTTGAGATCTTGCTATCGAATCAGATGAGAAGAATGAAGGTATATCTCTATATATATAGAAAGAAAGAGAGAGAGTATTGACAAAGACAGTAGATGAAATTAATTGTTAAAGTTTAATGCGTCTGCTGCTTATTGCTATTTAAATTTCAAAGTCAAAAAGTTTGTTAGTTACTGTTGAAATTGACTGTTAAAGTTTAATGCGTCTGCGGTCTGCTGCTTATTGCTATTTAAATTTCAATGTCAAAATCAAAAGTTTGTTAGTCTTCGTGTATAACATGCACAACGTGAAAAACTATTAACGAAATTGTTATTTAAACGGAATGATGTATATATGCAATTATGGATCTAATTTTATTTTATTTTATTTTAGAGACTGTATTTCTTGTAAGAGTCTGAGACAGTCGTGAGTTTTACTTGTTCCACTTAAATCCGAGTCAGGTGGTTTGACGGTAGGATTTCTAACGTTTCCTAAAAAAAACTAGGAAATAATGTTGCTGAGTAGTAGAAAAAGAAATATATATGTAAAGCTACTTGATATTTTATTAATATATAACTAATAATAAATTTATTTTAATTTAATAAATTAAAATATTAAGTCGACTAAATATCGACGGAAATTTTTTTGTCAGTAATTGTAACACCATAAATTGACATTATGTTTAGCGATGGAAAATTCCGTCATTATTTCATCGATAAATCTTGATGTCAATTTATGGCGCCACAATTAGTAATAGATTTCAAGCGTCGCTAAACTACCAACAAAAATTCTATTTGCATTCAGTCGATATTATCTTATCGATATTTATTTTAGAAATTGTTGGTAATCCGTCAGCATTTTCTTTCTGTATTTGGACATTTTCTTTTAGTGATTCAAGTGTGTTGGTTATTGCAACTTATATATATTTGCATTAAGATCCTCTCATCTCATCCATGACCTTTTGGATAGATGTATTAAAAACTAAATTTGAATAGATGTAATCTTGAAGATCACTAGTTTTTTAGGTAAGAATTTTTTATTTTTGGGAGAGTTGATACTCTACGGTTTCGCTACATTATTGATATTAAATCACGGGATTATTTTTGCACTACTAAGAAATTATGATAATGTCATTTACATTACATAACATTTTTATTTTGTATCAAAGAGAGCCATTATAAAATTAAATAGTATAAATGAAAGAATACTTTTTCTTATGTATTTGTTAATTGATTATAATATTGTTAATGAAAAGTGGTTGTTGATATTAACCAAAAAAATCTATATACTACAGTGCCATTATCAAAACAAAACTACTTTAAAGATCATATATACTTTTATTAAAAATCTATGTGTCGCGAAAATAATTTTCCATATGTTTTCATTTGGGTTGTTTGACATTCCCATTTATGCTACGTTTTGTTGGGGAGAATAGAAAGTGAGCCGAAGGAATGAGTTTGGGAGATATTCATTCTTTTATTTGGTTGAATTTTAAAGAGATTCATGAGCGTGAGTTTCGACTCCTTATTTTCCTCATGTGACAACAAGCAATTCTCTTCATATAGACGATATTGTTATTACCTCTGAAATTTCGTATTTGTCTGAGGTTCTGACCCTTTGCGGAATTTATCACAATTAACTAAGACAAGTCTTAATTAATGTGTCTATGGATTAATCAAATTAACTTTATGTCTACGCATTTATAGATCAAAGTAAAATATTCAGGCAATAAATAATAGTGCAGAAAATAAATATCAAACACACAAAATCAACAAAATTATTTTGGTGACGAAGTGGAAAACTCGTGCAAGTAAAAAATCACTGCGTATCTCGGCTATTAGCCCAAATCCACTATAAAGAGAAAAACTTACAGTGATGGTAAAAGACCTATGGTGGCAACTCCACCGACTCTAATATCTCTAGACTGTAAGAACTCGAAGAACTCCTCGAGCCCGTACCCCACGGTTTTCTTCATAACCTCTGAAGTCTTTGAGTGGATCAACTATGCAAACTCTGAACGTCGGAACTCCGACTACCAAACTTCCTCCTAGAGAACTCTGAAGGGTTAGGAAAGTTGGTTTGATTTGTGTTGATGGTTTAACAAGTATCAATTTCACCATAAAAGCGAAGACAAGGAAAACAATGAAATCTTCAAGGTAAGAAAAGAATAGGTTGAAAAGCTATAAAGGTTTGCAGCTTTGAGAGAATATGTTTTTAACACTTGTGGGAGGTGGCTATAATGTTTGTATAAAAGTAGGGAAAAAAGATAGGCGTCCAAATAGCAAAATAAATTAAAAATACGTCCAAAATAACTTAGTTCCCCACGGGCGTTCAAACGCCACTCGAACGCGTGCTCTCTGGAATATTTCGTTCAAACGCATACTCGAACTTACCTCGAACGTTTGCTCTCTAGAATGTTTCGTTCGAACTCAACAATGAACATGACATTAATGCCACACGTTCGAACGCTTCAACGAACGCAGCAATAACGCTTGTCTGATCTTCATGCAAAACTTTTCCAAAAATCAATCCAATTGCTCCAAGTTCTTCAAGACTTATTAAAACTCAATTGAACTTGTTTTTGTTGGAATTCTCTAAGGTCCCAAGATCATTTATCAAGCATGAAACAAGTGCAAATACAATCAAAGAAGTCGCGGAATACTCACATCGATCGGTTGAGTGACGCGTGAGGCAACAAAAATTTATTTTCTGCCCACTTTTGCATTCGGCAGTGAGCTGCTACTGCCTCCTCCATTTTCGACTTTGTGGATCAACTTCCAAGCTCCAAGCTTCGTCAAATGATTCCAAGCTCATGGGTGGACTTCCCTATCACCTTCGCATGACTTCGTAGTGTGCTAGCACTCCCGATTTTGCAACAAAATCGCGACTTTTGCTTCCCATTTTTCTCATTGTCCCTCGGTAGTGGGCTGCCAAAAACAGAAGAAAAATGCCCCTCCATGGGCGTGAATGAGGAAGAAAGAAATAGAGAGAGGAGAGTTGTGTGTTTGTTGGCTATTTTGTGTATCTAATACACAAATCAATTTCCAAAATTAATTATTGATTTTCTTTTTCCAAAAAAGTCAAGCCATTAAAAGCTTCAACAACTCCCATCAAGTCACATCACTCAATCAATCAAATCAAGTGACAAGTTGTCACATCACTCAAAGTGACTAACGATTTGACGTTTGATGCGACTAGCAATTTGACGCTTGATTTGACTTGCGTGCCGCACTCGAATTCGAAATGCGAATGCGCTTGCAAACAATCTCGGGCTCGGGTTCGCTAATTCCAAATTAACGAATTTTCCGTTGCGACGTAATTAAATGATTATGCCTAGCGAAATCACTATTCACGTCGCAAACGAATTAATTCTAAATTAACTCGTTCGCCCGAATTAAAATCTAATTTTAATTCCGTGTCGAAATCCAATTTCGTATAATATATCGAATATATTATTTATCGATTAATTCCAAATTAATCGTTATCTCTCTTTAAATGATATTTTATCCCAGATAAAATATCTCCGCAATTAATCCCAGATTAATTTTCTCTCTCATTTTTAATTAATCCGAGATTAATAAAAGTGCGAGTCATACGTCATCGGTGAATCTTCGGGAAGCGACCCATGAGATCCCCGGATATGTTGGCAGTAAATTCGGTCGTCGGACTATCCGAACACGTAAGTACCTAGTACTACGTTTGTACCGATTTACAAGACAAGGTTGGCTTCTAGCAAAGCGCCATGCCTACCCAATTCTCCAGAAATATCCTTACAGGAATAAGGATCTATATCAGGCGTAGTATACGTAGTATTGCGTATGTCGATCCAGTATCGGATGTTCACGTGCTAGGCCTGAGGCTGGAATTGTGTCTGCCATGTACGAAGCACATATCGGATGTCTGGTAACTAGTCTCTATAATCGGATATACATGACCTTGTCATAATATCCCGATAGCTGCAGCATTTAAGAGAACCAGTCCCGTATCATACGTGACCATCATCTTCATATGACTAGAGTAATACTTCCGTCTTGACATCACACCCAACACACTACGATTCTCGATATACACAGAAGAGGCGTACACAGAAACCGGTTAAAGCCCTGGACGACCAAAACCAAAGTATATTGATTGT
>SKCR01035785.1:0-62135 GCA_019454045.1 Zanthoxylum bungeanum
CATTAAGTCCAAATGTAATAAATGGGCTTTAAAAGTTTAATTGGGCCTTTTGGGCTAAAATTGTTTTCTTGGCTAATGAGGGTGATTCCTTAATTGGGCTTGGTAATTGGGTTTGACCCACATTGACCAAAGTGTTGGAAATTATCTAAGGTCCCAAGATCAAACAAGACATGAAAACATGCGTGAATACACCAATGAAGATAGCGGAATACTTACATTGATCGGTTATGTCGATATGAAGACGAATCATGCCCAAAAACGCACTGCCTTTGTAAGCCCACTGCAGCAGTCCATGCTCACTGTCTTGGCAGTTTCGGGTCTCAAAACGAAGCTCCAAACTCCATCGGATGAGTCCCGCCTCATGGTTGAACCTCCCTACCACCTTCGCAAGACTCGTAAGTGTGCTAGCACTTGATTTCTCACCATGAGAAACCACTCTTAGCTTCCCTATTGCTCACGTTTTTCTGGTTCAAAACCAGTGAGCATTGTGCCCATTTGGGCGTGAGAGAAGAGAGCATTTTAGAGAGATGAAGTTTTGTATTGAATTAAAATGATTTACCAAAAATCAATTTATATTTATGCCATAATTTTCATTAAATTAATAATAAAATTATGACACATAACATGCAATGGCTTAGAGTGTCAAACACTCAAACTCCATGCAATGACATTGAGTGCAATGTACACAATCTACATGCAAAGCTTTAGAATGACATGTGTCATGTGGGCCCCACACGTTTCCAAATGAAAGTGGGCCCACGTGCACTCACGCGTTCGGGTTCGATATTTCCGAAATACCGAGCTTACGTCGCGGCGTTAATTCAATCGAATTTAAATAAATAATTGCGCCTGGCGAAATTATTATTTACGTCGCTAACGAATTAATTCTAAATTAACTCGTTTGCCCGAATTAAAATCTGATTTTAATTCCGCGTCGAAATCTAATTTCGTCTAATATATCGAATATATTAATACATCGATTAATTCCGAATTAATCGTTCTCTCTCTCTTTAGACGACATTTTATCCCAGATAAAATATCTCCGTTATTAATCCTAGATTAATTTTCTCTCTCTTCTGTATAATCCCATATTATTCAAGAGTGCGAGTTGTGCGTCATCGGTGGATTATCGGGAAGCGACCCATGAGATCCCCGGATAATCTGGCAGTAAATACGGTCGTCGGAGTATCCGAATCACGTACGTACCAAGTACTACGTTCTACCGATTTACGAGACAAGGTCGACTCCTAGCAAAGCACCAAGTCTACCCAATTCTCCGGACATATCCATTTAAGAATATTAAGATCTGTATCAAGCGTAGTATACTATGTATTGTGCATATCGGCCCAGTATCGGATAATCACGTGCTAGGGCTGGGGCTGGATAAGTGTCTGCCCCGTCCGAAACACATATCGGATGTCTGGTAACTAGTCTCTATAATCGGATATTCACGACCTGGTCATAATATCACGATTGGATGCGCATCACTTTAAGAGCACTAATACCGTATCCTGCGTGACATCATCTCCATTATGACTGGAGTGACACTTCCGTCTTGACATCACATCCAATACATTACGATTCTCAATATACCCGGCATTGGCGTACACAGAACCGGTTACAGTCCTAGACGACCTCAACTAAAGTATATCGATTGTCGTAAGCATTAGCGATGTAAGTCTCAGGTTAAGACTATACACACCTACCTTGATTTCGGCCTCCCATAGACACATATTCATAATACCAATGGGATTCCGAGGGGTCTATCCAGAGCGAAGCTGTTTCCCGTACCATCGGTGAAACACGACCTCCTATCGCACTTGCATAAGTATCCAACACTTATATATATGAGAACTATGCCGTTGTGCCCTCACAACGCACACAAGTGCAATACTAGCCTATTCCGCATTATCGATGTCCAGTCTCGATAATACTACGGCTAGGGATATTCAATGATTAATCCTTCGTGGACTGATACTGTCTCATATCATCTCAATCCAGGAACTAATCATAGGGACCTCTCTTCATTTATATATCTATGGTGATCTAATCACAAATGATGAGAGTGCAA
The DNA here is from genome assembly GCA_019454045.1 of Zanthoxylum bungeanum. Taxonomy (NCBI): domain Eukaryota; kingdom Viridiplantae; phylum Streptophyta; class Magnoliopsida; order Sapindales; family Rutaceae; genus Zanthoxylum; species Zanthoxylum bungeanum. The sequence goes on from SKCR01035785.1 coordinate 2,072, forward strand.
TTTCCTTATTACATAGTTAATTTGCTACAACAACACAATGATCTGTGCAAATAGTGACGCTATGGGTCATATTATCCAACACAAAGCCCATGCCTTATGAAATCAATTGAAAGCCCATCGGACTTTAATTAAATGGACATTGGATGTTAGTTGGGCTTTGAGACCCGATTAGATTATATTTGGAATCTAAATCATTAAAGCGCATTAAAAAGTGTAGATATTTAATTTGGAATTAAATAAATGAATTAGTATTGAATACGACTTAAATTAGATTTAACGAGTAGTTCGATATAATTCAAGAATTCGTACTTTGACTACTTATTCGCAAATGAGTTGGACTCGCGCAAAAATCAAATCGTTGTTTGAACGTTGGATGATCACATAATTCAAAGACTAATTAATTGGATTAGATTGGTTGAATTGCATGCTTTGAATGAATATATGGATGTGTTGAATGAATAGCGTATATCAGATGGATATTAGAAGGGAAAGGGCAATTTTAGAAATTATTGTAAATTTGGAATTTATAAATTAGACATGCGTGTCCAACCTTATCTCTCATTATTTCTTTGTATTCTCTTCTCACCTAATCCCCCTCAATGTAATGAGGTTTCTATTATTGTATTATGTAATTGGGTAGAAGTAGAATAGTGCTAGCCGGGGAGAGGAAATGGAGTGATTTGTTCTAGGAACAAGTTGTTAAATATCCATCTGCATATTGTTATTAATTTACTTTCGCGCCTTATTATGTGTTTAGAATGCATGTTTAAGGGTGTATGATGATGAGACCTAACAAATATAATAAATTGGTTGCCAATTTACGCGAAAATCCCTCAAAACATATTAAGCGATATTTCCTTCCATTGAGTGATTCTTACTCAAGATCCAAGATTGGCATTGGTTTTTTGGCCAAAGTCAAGGCCTTTGTCATATCGCGGATGTGTTTGAATCATGAAAGTTTTGTTCCATATCGGTGTCTTGTCCAAGTTGTGATTTATTGGCCAAAGTCAAGATCACTTCTTGTCCGTCGACATTGATTACGAAACTTTCCCACGTCAATGGGTCATGCTTAACTGGAATCATTAAGCTTGTTGTGCCAAAGCCAAGGCTTAGTTGATTCAGAGGAAATAGGTTAGGAAATACATTGGATGTATTGGCATATATATTATATATATGTTTCGGACTTGGATGTCCACCTACCGGATCTAGGAATTGGATCAGATCCAATTGATCTTTGAGATCTACCTAGTTAAATATCATACAGCTTGTTGGCCAAAGTCAAGGTTGTGCATTATTTAACGGGATCCTAGCCCACTAGGAAACTGGGTTTCCCGAGTACTCAAAAGAGGGTTAGAGGCTCGCCGAAAAATAGTGGGAGGCTAGTATTGAACTTGCAATTTCGTTCGAATACTTAGCTTTACGCGCTTTTAAATATTTTCGTCAAAATTATTTTATTAGTTGGACTAATATAATATTATTTTTCTTGTAACAGTTGGACTGTACCCTATATTGTTAATTGGATAATTAGATTATTACAATTAAAATGACCGGAAAGAATAGTGTCCGTGACATAATCATGGGAGACAATGTCTTCAACGGGACTAACTTCTCCGATTGGGAACTCAATCTAAGGATAGTCCTTGGATCTGAGAGGCTTCTATATACTATAGAGAGACCTCTTGGGCCTAAGCCCAGTTCTGATCAGTTGCTCGAGCTAGATCTTTGGAAGACACATAGTGACGACAACGCGACTGCTCAGTCAATTATGCTTGCTGCTATGACTCAGTAATTCCGTCGACAAAACAAGGGATTGGATCCCTATACTATGTTGGCGAAGTTGCATGATTTGCACCGATCTAACCTTAGATCGCAAATATATTAGTTACAGAAGAAGCTCTTCCGTGCTCGGATGTCGGAGGGTACGTCTGTTGAACATCACATGACACAGATGATTGCTGATATTGAGCAGCTTGGACAAATGGGGATTGTCTTTGAGATAGATACCTCTATAGATTTGATCTTGCAGTCTCTCCCCGACACTTGGAGTGGGTTCATCATGAACTACAACATGTTGAACCAAGAGCAGACTCTTGGAGAGCTGATGTCCACGCTGCGTGAGGCCGAGAAGGAGCTCTGTAAGAGCAAAAAGCGAGGCGCACTTTGCTTCGACATCTCATTCACCGAGGGCTGGGCCCAGGGCGACTGGAGGTGTGAAAAAGAAAAAGCATAAGAAGAAGGGCAAAGGTAAGGCGTCAAAGGCTTCTGGGAAGCCAAAGACAAGTCTCAGGATGTTTGCCTCCAGTGCAGGAAGCGGGGTCATTGGAAACGTGACTGCCGCGAGTACAAGGCGCTCCAGAAGGAGATAAAGGCGGGCAAGGTACCGGTCTCAGTTATGTTTGTTATAGAATAAACATGACTACTTCTAGTTTTAAAAATTTGATTTTTGATTCTGGTTGTGGTACTCACATTTGTACTGATGTGCAGGATCTGCAGACTAGCAGGAAACTGGCGTCAGAGGAGATTGATCTGCGTGTTGGAAATGGGACATTTGTTGCCGTTTTGGCCGTGGGCACTTTTGTTTTGGAACTACCCTCGGGGCATGTATTTGAACTTTTGGACTGTTATTATGTACCTAGTTTGACTATGAATATTATTTCTGTATCTATGTTAACCTAATGTGGGTATACTTTTGTATTTCGAAACACTGGGTGTTTTATGTATAAAAACGATATAGAAATTTGCACTGCTGCTGTAAATAATGGTCTTTATATTTGGAATATAAATCAATCTCAATCATATTCTGTAACAAATAAAAGACTTAAAGTAAGTCATAAAGATGAAACTTATATGTGGCATTGTCGTCTGGGACACATAAACAAGACTCACATATCCATACTTTCGAAGAGTTGGTACTTGGACGGATTTGATCCAAATTCATATGACGTCTGCGAATCTTGCTTATTAGGCAAAATGCCTAAGTCACCTTTTAGTGATAAATTTGTACGCGCCACCGAACTGTTAGCCCTTGTTCATAGTGACGTTTGTGGGCCCATGTCTAGCCAGGCTAGAGGTGGATACGAATACTTTGTAACCTTTACGGATGATGCATCAGGTTATGGTTATATGTATCTTATGAGACACAAGTCGGAAACTTTTGAGAAATTCAAAGTGTTTCGACACGAAGTTAAAAAACAGACCAGCAAGAGTATTAAGACATTACGGTCGGACCATGGTGGCGAATACTTGAGCAATGAGTTTCTTGACTACTTGAAAGAATATGGTATTCTTTCACAGTGGACTCCTCCTGGAACACCGCAATTAAATGGTGTGTCAGAACGGAGAAACCGAACTTTGTTAGACATGGTAAGGTCGATGATGAGTCGCACTGAGCAACCTATATCCTTCTAGGGATATACATTAAACAGTGCAATACTTATTTTGAATAAGGTTCCGTCAAAGTCTGTTCAACAGACTCCGTATGAGATATGGACAGGAAAGAAACCGGGTTTCTTATTCCTGAAGATTTGGGGATGCTGGGCATACGTCAAACGTTTGGAAGGTACCAAACTTGAACCCAAATCGGATAAATGCCTATTCGTAGGATATCCTAGGGAAACCAAAGGATATTACTTCTATCACCCACAAGAGAACAAAGTATTTGTTGCTCTACATGCGGTTTTCCTTGAGAAGGAATTCCTAAATGCAGTGATTAGTGGGAGGAAAGTAGAACTCGATGAAAATCAGAGTGATACTGTTCCTGGCATAGAATCCTCAATGGAACATGAACAGTTCATCAGGGATGAATCTGTACCACAATCTTCGATTACACAAGGACCACATAGGTCGGAGAGAGTCAGGAAAAACCTGAGAGGTATGGGTTTCTGATCTCACCTCTACGTATGAGGAAGTGATACAAGATATCGATTCCACTTTATGGCAATAAGCCATGAAGTCCGAAATAGATTCCATGTATACCAACCAAGTTTGGACACTGGTTGATGCACTAGAAGGCGTAAAGCCTATTGGATGCAAATGGGTCTTCAAGAAGAAGACCGACATGGATGGCAAAGTACAAACGTACAAAGCTAGGCTTGTAGTGAAGGGGCATCGTCAACGACATGGTGTCGATTATGACGAAACTTTCTCACCCTTTGCCATGATTAAATCCATTCGGATAATGGTTGCGATAGCTGCATATTTCGATTACGAGATATGGCAGATGGACGTTAAAACCGCTTTTCTTAACAGAAACCTTTTGGAGGATGTTTATATGCAACAGCCTGACGGTTTTGTCGTGCCGCGACTTGCAAACAAGGTTTGTAAGTTAAATCGATCCATTTATGGATTGAAGCAAGCATCGCGTTCTTGGAACCAACGCTTTGATGAGATCATAAAAGAATATGATTTCTTTCAAAGCGAGGATGATCCTTGTGTATATAAGAAGGTTAGTGGGAGAGCACTGACATTCATTATCCTTTACGTTGATGATGTATTGCTTATTGGCAATGACATTCCCATGTTAACGTCGGTGAAAGCTTGGCTTTCAATGAAATTCTCCATGAAAGATCTAGGAGAAGCAGCCTTTATTCTGGGAATAAAGATCTACCGGGATAGATCTAGAAAGCTGCTTGGACTTTCCCAGAGTACGTACATTGACAAAGTGTTAAAGAGATTCAACATGGATCAGTCCAAGAGAGGACTGTTGCCACTGTCACATGGCGTCACTCTATCTAAGGACACGTGTCCTAAAACTCAAGATGAGAGAGACAGCATGAGTCGAATACCATTCGCCTCGGTAGTCGGATCGATCATGTATGCCATGATATGTACGCGACCTGATGTCTCCTATGCTTTGAGCATATGTAGTCGCTATCAGGCCGATATAGGTGAAGGTCACTGGATGGCGGTTAAGAATATCCTTAAGTATCTTAGACGAACTAAGGATGCATTCTTAATCTATGAAGATGGAGAACTTGAGGTAACTGGGTATACCGATGCAAGTTTCCAAACCAATAAAGATGACTGTAAGTCACAATCCGGGTACATATTTTGTTTGAATAACGGAGCAGTAAGATGGAAATCTTCCAAGCAAGAGACTGTTGCCGATTCAACAACAGAAGCAGAGTATATCGCTGCAGCTGAAGCAGCAAATGAGGTAGTTTGGATCCGAAAATTCCTAATTGGATTAGGAGTAGTTCCGTTAGCAGCTGAGCCCTTCCATTGTATTGTGACAATAACAGGGCTATAGCACAGGCTAAGGAACCGCGGTCTCATCAACGATCCAAGCATGTTCTTCGACGTTTCATCTGATTCGTGAGATCATACATCGTGACGATGTGAAGATCGAGAAGGTCGCATCAGAGGACAACATTGCATATCCGCTGACGAAAGCCATTCCTCAGCAAAATTTTGAGCGACATGTACATAGTTCAGGTATTAAATGCTTGAGTGACTGGCTATAGGCCAAGTGGGAGATTTTTGGATAGTTATGACCCATAGCGTCACTGTTTGTACAAAACATTATGGTTTTGTACAAATTAACTATGTAGTAATGGAAATTGCCTTTTATCATTTCGTAATTAGATTACTTAAATGTGTGAATGATGAAAGTCCTTATGATTAGTTCCGGATTGAGATGATATGAGACAGTATCAATCCACGACGGTTTAATCATTAAATATCCCTAGTCTAGTATTATCGAGACTGGACATCGATAATGCGGAATAGACTAGTATCGCACTTGTGCGTGTTATGGAAGCGTAACAGCATAGTTCTCATATATTTAAGTATTGGATACTTATGCAAGTGTGGTAGGAGGTTGTTTTTACCGATGGTACGGAAAATAGCTTCGCTCTGGATAGACCCCGCGGAATCCCATTGGTAGTATGATCTATGTGTCTATGGGAGTCCGCTTCAGGGTAGGTGTATTTGGTCTTAACCTGAGACTTGCATCGCTAGTACTTGCGACAATCAATACGCTTTGGTTTTGGTCGTCCAGGACTTTAACAGGTTCTGTGTACGCCTCTTCTGGGTTTATTGAGAATCATAGTGTATTGGATGTGATGTCAAAACGGAAGTATCACTCCAGTCATATGGAGATGATGGTCACGCAGGGATACAAAACTGATTCTCTAAGGGTTGCAACCATCGGGATAATATGACTTGGTCATGATTATTCGATAATAAAGAGAGTAGTTGCTAGTGATCCGATATATGCTTCGTACGGGGTAGACACTGTACCAGCCCCATGCCTTGCATGTGACATCCGATACTGGATCGAAATACACAATATGACGTATACTACACCTGTTAAAGATTGTATATTCCATTAAGAATATTTCTGGAGAATTGGGTAGGCATGACGCTTTGCTAGAAGCCAACCTTGGTTTTGTAAATCGGTAAAAATGTAGTACTAGGTACTTACGTGTTCGGATAGTCCGACGACCGGATTTACTGCCAACATATCCAGGGATCTCTTGGGTCGCTTCCCGAAGATTCACCGATGACGTACGATTCAAGCTAAATTAATCTGGGATTAATTGCGGAGAGATTTTATCTGGGATAAAATACTATTTGAAGAGAGAGAAAGATTAATTTGGAATTAATCATTAAAATAATATATTTGATATATTAAACGAAATTAGATTTCGATGCGGAATTAAAATTAGATTTTAATTCGGGCAAACGAGTTAATTTAGAATTAATTCGTTAGCGACATGAATAGTGATTTTGCTAGGCATTATTATTTAATTAAATTCGATTTAATTACGTCGCAACGGAAGTTCGTTAATTCGGAATTAGCGAACCCGAGCCCGAGAGTGTTTGCGGGCCCACTCGCATTCGGAATCGAGTGGGGCCCACATGTCACATCAATTGTCACATCACATGTCACTTAAAGTAGCTTTATTGTGATGTGTTTTGGTGGAGTTGTTATTGACTTCTAAAACACTCCAAGTCAAGCTTTGATTGACTTGTACCATATACACATTTGGTATATCAATTAATTGTTTTGGAAAACTATACACACAAGCCTTCATTCTCTCTCTCATTGCCGAATGCAGTGAGCTTTTTCCCTCTCCCAAATTTATTCTTCAAGACCGAAAATAGCAAGAAGAAAGTGAAGGATTTTTTGTTTAAAAAATTCTCAAAGAGCTAGCACTCTTCAATGATCATATCAAGGTGATAGGGAAACCTATTCAAGAGCTTGGAAAGACAAAACAAAGCTTGGAGCTTGTGCTTTCATCTAGGCCGAATTCTTGGACCACTTGGAGGAGAAATTTTGTTGTTTGATGCATCCATAAACCGATCAATGTAAGTGTGTTTCTGCCACTCTTCTTTGTTATTCATTCACATTTCTATGCTTATTTGATCTTGGGAATAAATCTAGAAACCAACAATGCATCCCAAAAATGCTGATGTGGGCCTCGACCCTGGGAGGCATCCCAAACTGCTGATGTGTGGGCCTCGACCCTGGGACGCATCCCAAACTGCTGATGTGTGGGCCTCGACCCTGAGGCTCATCCCCAAAACTGATACTGATGTGGGTCTCGACCTATGCTCCATCCTCGGAGTGTCATTCCCGGTATACTGAACCTCATCCCTGAGGCATTACTGATGTGATGGTTCATTCCCGAACCGTACTGTATGAGAAAGGGTAGACTGGTCGCCCCCAGTCTCGGTTCATTTTTCTATTCTTTGTTGCTTTTATTAGGTCAAGGTAGATCTCCTGATGTGATGTTACATACCAACATACTATACTGCCTCTCACAAGATAATCCTGATAGCTAAACCTTATTTTCATCCTCAAATGATGCCTAGCGTCGAAACCAGAGAACCTTCAAAGTACTTGATACAACTCAAATCCTACCGTCCGAATAAATGATCTGAACTAGACTCCAAGTATATGTGTGCCAAGGTTCTTTCACAGCTTAATCCTTAAGTAAGGCAACTCGATGATTTTGTCTCGGAGAGTTGGATCAGTTGGTCTAACCAACCGAGATGTCTTGACCATGCTCTGCGATTACTTCCTCGTACTCAATATGATATGATTTTCTTTCTCTTTCGTCTCCATTCTTTTTTCTTTTCATTTTGAACTTCTTTTTTTCTTTTCTTTTCTTTTCTCTATTTTTTTTTTTCTTTTTTTTTCAACACACCTACCCTTTAAGGTAGCATTTCTCCTCATGGTGGTCCTAATACTCGCCCATGGGTAGCTTCACGCTTATTGGTTATAGGTGGTTTATTTTTCCTCTTCGGAGACTTTTTCTTCATTTCCAACCATATCACATATCGTAACACGAGTAAACCAGGATGGACATCGAAGCAAACGGTCATTCACTGATCCACCATCTCTTCAACTAGTTATCTTACCGACTACTCAGGCTTCCACCGCTAAGATCCTGTAATTAAGTGCCTGCGAGTCTAGCCGAGATCAACCACTCAGAATACCGGATGAGAGCACATCTCGCACTTATTGTTTCTAAGGTTTCACCTTACAGCAAACAATTTCATCACCGGACATATGCCTGACCATCAATGACTTCTCTCTTATTTTTTTCACTCGACTGGAATTCTTCCTTTCAATCGCTGATAATGCGGGCCTCAACCCTGGGATCCATTCCCGAAACTGACATTGATGTGGGCCACAACCCTGGGATCCATTCCCGAAACTGATACTGATATGGGCCTCAACTCTGGGATCCATTCCCGAAACTGATACTGATGTGTTGCTGATTCTGGTTGGCTTACATTTATCGCTTTCTCCTTCTTTTTGAACCTGTAAATAGAAACAGAACAAACACAAAAATAATGCAAGTATGTTACGTGTATGCATGCATGTATGAATGAATTTCCTATTTCGTTGGGTTAGGTCTTCCGCCAGTCCTCCTAGTGATCGCTCGGTGAACTCGTTCCCTTCCAAATCTGACAGTCTCACTGCTTCATTTCCCATGACTTTTTGGACTATGTAGGGTCATTCCCAATTGGGTCTAAACTTTCCTCTCGGGTCTATCGTCGACGGCTTTGACTGCTTAAGTACCATATCACCCTTTCTGATCTTAGTGGGACACACCTTCTTGTTGAATGCTTGAGCCAACCTCTTCTGGTATAACTGCATAAAGACTTCATTCTCTTTTCATCCAGTAATGCTAACTGTTCAAATCTCCGTGAGGCCCATTCCTGTTCAGGTAACTCTACTTCTGCTAATACCCGCATAGACTGTATCTCAACTTCCACTAGCAGTACTGCTTCCATCCCATAGACCAAAGAGTAAGGTGTGGCTCCTGTTGTTGTTCTTACAGAAGTTTTGTACCCCCACAGGGCGTACGGCAGCTTATCGGCCCAATCTTTGTAGTTCTCCATCATTTTGGCTAACATGTTCTTTATTGCCTTATTGGCTGCCTCGACTGCCCCATTTGCCTACGGTATGTAAGGTGACGACTTGTGATGGCCTATCCCGTACTTCTGTAGCATTGCCTTTGAAACTAGACTCTATTGTTTGTTACTACGGGATGTGGCATTCCATATCGACATATGAGGTTCCGAGCTATGAACTTTGCTATCTGCTTTGCTGTGACGCTATGAAATGACTCGGCTTCCACCCATTTGAAAAGTAGTCTACTGCCACTACTATGAAACGATGTCCATTCGATGCATGTGGTCGAATTTCTCCGATCATGTCAATTCCCCAGCCCGTGCAACTCTGTGTGAGGCAAATGGTGCCCTTGATAATCATCTTGATCTGGTCCTTCTTGTTGGAGTTCTCTAAGCTTCCCAAGATCGAATCAAGCAATGAAAATAACTGCGAATACAACGAGGGAGTTGCGGAATACTCACATCGATCGGTTGAGCGACGCGGCAACGAACAAAAATCTGATTTTTGCCTTATGTTTCTCTCGGCAGTGAGCTGCAGTGGCTCCTCCATTTTCGGCTTCAATCATCCTTCGTCAAGGTCCAAGCTTCGTCAAATGATTCCAAGCTCATGGGTGGACTTCCCTATCACCTTCACATGTCTCTCGGAGTGCTAGCTCTCAAGAAATTGGACATAAATTTCCCATATTTTGCTTCCCATCTTCTCGGTTTTCTTGGCAGAAACCAGTGAAGAAATGGCCTGTTGGCCGAATGAGAGAGATGAAGATTTTGGCTCCCAAAATCGTGAGAAGAGAGAGAGTGAGATGGTGGTTGATAAAATTGTATCTAATACACAACTGATTTTCAAAAAATCAATTAATACTTTTACCAAAAATAAGCCATAAATGATTTCCATCAACTCACATCAACTTCCATCAATCAATGAATAGTGACTGGCGTCAATCACTCAAAGTGAAAGACATATATCACTTGATTGATGAATGATGTGATGCTAGATGCGACTAGAGATTTGACGCTTGATTTGACTTGCGTGCCGCACTCGAATTCGAAATGCGAATGCGCTCGCAAACAATCCCGGGCTCGGGTTCGCTAATTCCAAATTAATGAATTTTCCATTGCGACGTAATTAAATCTAATTTAATTAAATAATCATGCCTAGCATAATTACTATTCACGTCGCTAACGAATTAATTCTAAATTAACTCATTCGCCCGAATTAAAATCTAATTTTAATTCCGCGTCGAAATCCAATTTCGTTTAATATCGAATTTATTAATTAATCAATTAATTCCAATTAATCGTTATCTCTCTATAAATGATATTTTATCCCAGATAAAATATCTCCGTAATAATCCCAGATTAATTTTCTCACTCATCTAATTAATCCCAGATTGATTAAAAGTGTGAGTCATACGTCATCGGTGAATCTTCGGGAAGCGACCCATGAGAGTACGAAGCACATGTCGGATGTCTGGTAACTAGTCTCTATAATCGGATAAACATGACCTTGTCATTTTATCCCGATGACTGCAGTACTTAAGAGTACTAGTACCGTATATCCTACGTGACCATCATCTCCATATGACTGGAGTGACACTTCCGTCTTGACATCACACCACACAACACACTACGATTCTCGATATACCCAGAAGAGGCGTACACAGGAACCGGTTAAAGCCCTGGATGACCAAAACCAAAGTATATTGATTGTCGCAAGTATTAGCGGTGCAAGTCTCAGGTTAAGACCAAATACACCTACCCTGATTTCGGACTTCCATAGACACATAGTCATACTACCAATGGAATTTCGAGGGGGTCTATCCAGAGCGAAGCTGTTTCCCGTACCATCGGTAAAACACAACCTCCTATTACACTTGCATGAGTATCCTATACCAAATATATGAGAACTATGCCGTTATACCCTCACAACGCGCACAAGTGTATTACTAGTCATTTACGTATTTATCGATGTCCAATCTCGATAATACTCTGACTAGGGATATTTAATGATTTATCCTTCGTGGACTGATATTGTCTCATATCTTTCTCAATCCAGGAAAAAATCATAGGGACCTCCTATCATTTATACATCTTGGTGATCTAATCACAAATGATAAGAGAGCAATCTTCTTTGTCACATAGTTAATTTGTACAACAACACCATGATATGTACAAACAGTGACGCTATGGGTCATAATTGTCCAACAATCTCCCACTTGGCCTATAGCCAGTCACTCGAGTGTCTTACACTCGAACTATGTACGATTCGCTCAAACTACTGAGAAAAGGCTTTCGTCAGCGGGTTCGCTTGATTATCACATGATGCGATTTATTCGATCATCACATCGCCATGATGTATGATCCGAACGAATCAGATGAATATCGAAGTATGTATCTGGATCGTTGATGAGACCATTAATTCTTTAGCCTTTGTTGTAGCCTAGCTCAACTGCTAACATAACTATCTCTAATCTAATTAGATTTATTATCGACCCAAATGGCTTCTATTGCTGGCTCAGCTGCAGTAATATTCCTCATTTGTTGTTTATTCGGTAACAGTATCTTGCTTGGAAGATTTCCAGCTTACTGTTCTGTTATTCAATCTTTATAGTACCGTTTACGACTTATAGTCATTTTTATCGGTTAGGAAACTTGCTATAGTGATCCCAGTCACTTCAAGTTCTCCTTCTCCATAGATTAAGACAACATCCTTAGTTCTCTAAGATACTGAGTATGTTCTTAACATCAATCCAGTGACTATCACTGGGTTGGCCTGATTGTGAATCCATATGCTCAAAGCGTATGAGACACCAGGTCGCGTACATTTTTCAATGTACGAGTTCTCGGAGAGTTTCAACAACTTTTAGATCTATCCAAGTAGATCTTTATTCCTAGAAAAAAGTTGTTTCTCACAAGAATTCTATAGAGAATTTTCTCGAAAGCCCAGCTTTCACCGATAGTTTTATGGGAATATCATTTCCAAGAAATGACACATTATCATTATTTTATAGGACAACCACTGTCAGTGCGCTCCCACTAACCCTCTTATATACACAAGAATCATTTTCGTTTTGAATTAAATCATTAACTATTATGATTACATCAAAACGATAATTCTAAGAATATGCTTGCTTCAATCCAAACATGGATCGAATAACCTGCAAACCTTGTTTGCTTGTTATGGTATGACAAAACCGACAGGATATTGTAAACATCCTCCAAAAGTTTTCCTTTTCAGGAAAGCGATTTTCCCGTTAAGCTGCCACATTTCATAAATGAAACATGCTGCTATAGCAAGCATTATCCAAATGGATTTACCGTGGCAACAGTTAAAAGGTTGAATCGTAATCGACACAATGTTGATAACGATACCTTTCCGATAAAAGCCTAGCTTTATACGTTGGTATGTTGCCATCCATGTATGTCTTCCTTGAAGACTTATAAAGTACCAATAGGCACAATGCCTTGCGGTACATCAACTAGTATCCAAACATAGTTGATATACATGGAATCCATTTCAGATATCATGGCATTTTGCCATAATAGGGAGTCGATACCTTGTATCACTTCCTCATACGTAGTCAGTTGGTATACCTCAATAAGATTGACATCTTTATGAGGTGAGATCAGAAACCCATACCCCAGGTTGTTTTCTGAATCTCTCCGACATACGTGGTTTTTGTGTATTCGAAGATTACTGGTAATAGTTTCATCCTTGATGAACTATTTGTGTTCCATTAGAAATCGGTGCCTTGAATAGTATTACTCCGATTTTTCATCGAGTTTTACTATCCTCCCACTTTCCACTGCATATCGGTATTCCTCTTAGGAAAACCGCATGGTGAGCAACAATTACATTGTTCTCATGTGAGTTGTATAAGTACTATACTTTGGTATCCCTAGGATAACCTAAAATTGACACTTATCCAATTTGGGTTTTAGTTTGGTATCATCCAAACATATGCCTAGCATACCCAAATTATTAGGATTGAGAAACCCGATTTCTTTCCTGTTCATATCTAATATGAAATCTGTCAAACATATTTTTATGGAACCTTATTCTAAATAAGTTATGCACTGTTTATGCTTATCCGTTGAAGGAAATGGTAGCTCAGAGCGACTCATGATTAACCTTATCATGTCCAACAAGATTCGGTTACTCTGGTTTGGACACACCGTCAGGATGACGTGTTCCAGGAGGAGTCCTCTTTGAAAGAATATTTTACTCTTTCAAGTATATTAGAAACTTATTGCCTAAGTATTTTCCATTACGGTCTTACCGTGACGGTTTAATACTTCAGCCGATCTTTTTGTCTATATCGTGTCGAAAACTTTCAAAGAAACACATAACCATAACGCGATGCCACATCCGTAAAGGTCATGAAATATTCATATCCACATCTAGCCTAACTAGAAATGGGCCCACTTGCTTCACTATGAACTAGGGCTAACAGATCGGTGGCATTTACACTTTTACCAAGTAAAGGTGTTTTAGGCACTTTGCCCAATAAACTAGATTCATAGACTTTATTTGAATTGAATCAAATCAGTCCTAGTACCCACTCTTCAAAAGTGTGGATATACGAGTCTTGTTTGATTGTGTCATAGACAACAATGCCACATTAAGTTTCTTATGATCAAATCAGTTTGAGCTATTTGTTTGTCATGTTATATGTTTGAGATTTATTTATATTCAAAATATAAATTATGTTATTCACATCTAATGTGTTTATCTCAATATCATCTTTATATAATGAAACACTTTAGTGTTCTAAAATATAAAGGTTCAATCCGCAACGTATTAGACACTAATATAGAGATAATATATATAGTCAAACTAGTTATATCCTAACAGTTTCCAAATTTAGGTACACACCCGAAGGTAGTTCCTAAAATTAGGTATCTACGGTTAAAACAGCGACTTTCGTCCCGTTTCTAATTCGCAGATAAATCTCTATTGAAGTCAGTATCCTGTTCAAAACAGATTCTGAACATCAATACATATATTTTATGTACCACACTCTATTTAAAATCTAATTTTAATACTAGTAGTGAACATATTTAAAGCCGGAGCCTTGCACCGTCTTTAATTCCTTCATGTCTGCTTTGTCCAAACGGCAGTCACGCTTCCGCGATCCCGTTTGCCACAATTAAGCAGACATTTTGAGATATGTCCTTTATCTTCCTAGAAGATTATAAAGATTTTTCCTTTGCCCTTTTCATATTCCAGAAGCCTTTGGCCAAGCCTTGGGTTTCTAGTATATCGAAGTAAGGTGTGACTTGCGCGTCTTGCCATATTGCAAACTTTGAGTTTGTCTCATTGAGAATAGTCATTAACTCTCCAAGAGTTAAGTATTGCAATTTAGTACTTCTAAAATCTAAGTATAGATTTATGAAGATCCTTCAATTTCAGTATCATACTTTAAGGATCTAATCCTTAGTTCTGATTAAGAAATTAAGGAGTCTACTACGACAAGCTTAATGGATTAAGCACTAAAGTTATCATCACATAAATCTTCCAAAGATTATGCTCTACTATTTTCTTAACTCCGGGCTTAGGCATAATATGTTATTTTATCAAATAAAGTAACTTATTATTTTCCAGGACCATCCTGAAATTTATTCCCAATTTTAAAATTAAACCATTTAAATACATTTTCCCTATGATCATGTTTTAAATGTCAATCTTTCAATTTTATCTTGATTTTAATAGTCCAACTATTTAATCAACGATTTAGGTACTATTTATTATAATGATTACAATAGTCTAACTATTTAATCAACTATAATTAATTAAATCAAATATATTGATTACTATAATCCAATTATATAACCAACTATAAATGAATTATTTGAATACAGTCCAACTGTTTATTAAAACAACAATTTAAATATTAGTCCAACTAACATTTAATATATATGACGAATGATATTTGTTTGAGCGCATATGGCAAGTAATTAAATGAATATTGAAAATTCAATTCTTGCCTCCCACTAATTTTCGGCGAGCCTCTAACCCTTTGTCGAGTACTCGGGAAACCGTGTTTCCTAGCTGGCTAGGATCCCGTTAAATATCACACAATCTTGACTTTGGACAACAAATTGTTAGATAATTAACTAGGTAGATCTCTAAGATCAATTGGATCCAATCCAATTCCTAGATCCAGTAGGGGGACATCCAAGTCCGAAACATATATCTTATATATGCCAATATATCCAATATATTACCTAACCTTTTTCCTATGAATCAACTAAGCCTTGGCTTTGACACAACAAACTTAGTGATCCCAGTCAAGCGTGACCCATTGACCATGGAAAGCTTCGTAATCAATGTCGATGGACAAGAAGTGGTCTTGATTTTGGCCAACAAACCACAACTTGGACAAGATACCGATATGGAACAAAGCTCTCGTGATTCAAACACATCCTCGACGGACAAAGGCCTTGACTTTGGCCAACAAACCAATGCCGTCTTAGATCTTGAGTAAGAATCACTCAATGGAAGGAAAAACGCTTAATATTTTACGAGGGTTTTTTCGCGTGCAAATTGGCAACCAATTTATTATCTTTGTTAAGGTCTCATCATCATACACCCTTAAACATGCATTCTAAACACATAATAAAGCGCGTATAAATAAAATAATAATGATATGCGGATGGATACGTTACACAATGATCCTAGATCAAATCTCTCTCTTTCTCTCTCCCGCTAGCACAAGTATTTGCTTCTACCCGTTACACTACACTTCTAATGAAACCTCATTTACATTGAGGGGAATAGGTGAGAAGAGAATACAAATAGTAAGGAGGTAATAAGGCTGGACTAGCAGGTCCAATTAATAAATTCCAAATTGATTACAACAATTTCTAAAATTTCCCTACCCTTCTAATATCCATCCGATATACATTATTCATGCAGCGCAACCATGTTATCAATCAATCTAATCAAATTAATTAATCTGATAATTAGTGATCATCCAATGTTCAAACAACGATTTGATTTTGCGCGAGTCAAACTCGTTTTGCGAATAAGTACTCAAAGTACGAATTCTCGAATTAAATTAAACTACATAATTAAATCCAATTCAATTTGTATGTAATACTAATTCACGATTTAATTCCAAATTAAAAACTACACTTTGTTAATAAACCTTTTATGATTTAAATTCCAAATTTAATCGTTACGGGTCTCAAAGCCCGATTAACGTCCAACGTTAATTTAATTAAAGTCCAATGGGCTTTTAAATAATTTCTTTAAGGCGTGGACTTTTGGTCAAATTGGGTCGAACCCAATAACCAAAGTCCAATCCAGGAGTTACCCCATAAGCCCATAAATCAATTTAGGCCCATTAGGCCCAATTAAATAATTAAAGGTCTATTAATCGCATTTGGGCTTTATGGAAGCGGTTTTGGGCCCAATTGGATCCAACCAATTTAGCCTAAACCCAACTTAGTACAACCAAGCCCAATAAGCCCAATAACAACTTTAAAAGTCCAATTTCCAAAATTAGGCCCAATATAATTAAATTACAAATTACAAATTCCCAATTTAATTACCAAAGTGTATAGCATTATTAATTACCCAAATCAATATTTCCAAAACATCAAATTAGCCTAATTAATCATGCTTATCATCATTAACTCATGTCCAACACAATTTAACAAAAATCAAACCCAATACATGCTTAATTTGTCTCGGCAATATGGTGATTTATTTGTCCAATTTTAAATCCAATCCAATTGAATCAAATTCAACATTAAATCAACATTTCCAAATGATTTCCAACACATCCAATGATCAAAAAATCAAAATACCAAGACATTAGGGTTCATGTCATTTTCGGCCAAGCCACAAAATTTGGGGAAAAATGATCCAATCACAATTTCATCAAATTGATCCAATCAATCCTCAATAAAACATGTTTTAATCATAATCAAACATCCAATTTAATTAAATCATGCTCAAACACATTTTACCCAATTTTAACCCTAAATCATTTTCATGCTCAATATTGGCTCAAGATACCATTGTTGGAGTTCTCTAAGCTTCCCAAGATCGAATCAAGCAATGAAAATAAGTGCGAATACAATGAGGGAGTTGCGGAATACTCACATCGATCGGTTGAGCGACGCAGCAACGAACAAAAATCTGATTTTTTCCTTCTGTTCCTCTCGGCAGTGAGCTGCAGTGGCTCCTCCATTTTCGGCTTCAATCATCCTTCGTCAAGCTCCAAGCTTCGTCAAATGATTCCAAGCTCATGGGTGGACTTCCCTATCACCTTCGCATGTCTCTTGGAGTGCTAGCTCTCAAGAAATTTGCCATAAATTTCCCACACTTTGCTTCCCATCTTCTCGGTTTTCTTGGCAGAAACCAGTGAAGAAATGGCATGTTGGCCGAATGAGAGAGATGAAGATTTTGGCTCCCAAAATCGTGAGAAAAGAGAGAGTGAGATGGTGGTTGATAAAAGTGTATCTAATACACAATTGATTTTCAAAAAATCAATTAATACTTTTACCAAAAATAAGCCATAAATGCTTTCCATCAACTCACATCAACTTCCATCAATCAATGAATAGTGACTGGCATCAATCACTCAAAGTGAAAGACATCTATCACTTGATTGACGAATGATGTGACGCTAGATGCGACTAGAGATTTGACGCTTGATTTGACTTGCGTGCCGCACTCGAATTCGAAATGCGAATGCGCTCGCAAACAATCCCGGGCTCGGGTTCGCTAATTCCAAATTAACGAATTTTCCGTTGTGACGTAATTAAATCTAATTTAATTAAATAATCATGCCTAGCATAATTACTATTCACTTCGCTAACGAATTAATTCTAAATTAACTCATTCGCCCGAATTAAAATCTAATTTTAATTCTGCATCGAAATCCAATTTCGTTTAATATATCGAATATATTAATTAATCGATTAATTCCAAATTAATCGTTATCTCTTAATAAATGATATTTTATCCCAAATAAAATATCTCCGTAATTAATCCCAGATTAATTTTCTCTCTCATGTAATAATCCCAGATTAATTAAAAGTGCAAGTCATACGTCATCGGTGAATCTTCGGGAAGCGACCCATGAGACCCCCGGATATGTTGGCAGTAAATTCGGTCGTCGGACTATCTGAACACGTAAGTACCAAGTACTACGTTTATACCGATTTACAAAACAAGGTTGGCTTCTAGCAAAGCGCCATGCCTACCCAATTCTCCAGAAATATCCTTACAGGAATATAAGGATCTATATCAGGCGTAGTATACGTAGTATTGTGTATGTCAATCCAGTATCGGATGATCAAGTGCTAGGCCTGGGGCTGGAATTGTGTATGCCCCGGACGAAGCACGTGTCAGATGTCTGGTAACTAGTCTCTATAATCGGATAAACATGACCTTGTCATTTTATCCCGATGACTGCAGTACTTAAGAGTACTAGTACCATATCCTACGTGACCATCATCTCCATATGACTGGAGTGACACTTCCGTCTTGACATCACACCCAACACACTACGATTCTCGATATACCCAGAAGAGGCGTACACAGAAACCGGTTAAAGCCCTGGATGACCAAAACCAAAGTATATTGATTATCGCAAGTATTAGCGGTGCAAGTCTGAGGTTAAGACCAAATACACCTACCCTGATTTCGGACTTCCATAGACATATAGTCATACTACCAATGGAATTCTGAGGGGGTCTATCCAGAGCGAAGCTGTTTCCCGTACCATCGGTAAACACACACCTCCTATTACACTTGCATGAGTATCCTAGACCCAAATAATGAGAACGATGTTGTTATGCCTCACACGCGCACAAGTGTAATACTAGTCTTTTACGTATTTATCGATGTCCAATCTTGATAATACTCTAACTAGGGATATTTAATGATTTATCCTTCGTGGACTGATACTGTCTCATATCATTCTCAATCCAGGAAAAAATCATAGGGACCTCCTATCATTTATACATCTTGGTGATCTAATCACAAATGATAAGAGAGCAATATCCTTTGTCACATAGTTAATTTGTACAACAACACCATGATCTGTACAAATAGTGACGCTATGGGTCATAATTGTTCAACACTTTTCCGAGGGCCGAGTCTGCATTTTCAAAATCTAGCTTCTCCGGCGGTCCACATAATCCTTGAACCTCTCATCCAGCTTCTGTTTGGTATTCTCCAAGTTGCGAAGCGACAAGTCGATCTCCAAATCCGTGACATATTAATTAAGAAAGGTCACCGCCAGTGCCCTCCAATCATCTTTAACTTTCCTTTCAAGACCGTGATATAATACCACGGGTGCCCCCTCAAGTGACATCCCGAACATCTTCTGAACCTGACATTTCGACAAACCCACTGAACTCATCAAAGAAACATACTGTCGGAGATGGACCTTCGGATCCCCGTTCCTGTTGAACTTGACTATGTCAGACATCTTGAACTGAGCCGGCAGCTGCTCCTCAAAAGTCATCGCCTCATAGTCCAGCAAATCTTCATGCTTACCCCTCATTTTGCGGGTAATGACTCTACCTGATCTCTGAGTTTCTGCAACTCTGCCTGAGACCCAGCTATTCTTCCCGCAGCATACTCAGCCATGTCATCATCGAAGACAGGGATATCATCACTCAATCTGTTCGGAGGGTCCTCACGCCTCTCATTCTCAGAGCCTCCCCCAGCATGGGGCACAGCCATATTGGCCACAGTGGTGGTCAAAGCTTGCAACTGCTCGGTAACCTTGGTGAGACTAGTTTCCATCTGGTCCATATGAGATCCCATGTTAACTGATTCGCTCATGTTCGCTAATGGCGTTTTGACGAGTCTTCCCTCTTCCCTAACCCAACGGGTATCTATGGTGTCTTTTAAAACCGCATGTTAGCATGTATGCGTGTGATGCATGGAATATATAAGTCGGCCCATTATAATTTTAAAGCATTCAATCATACTATTGCGAGGTGCAAACTTGTCTCAGTTGAAAAAAGGCGCAATTGGTTTACACTTTTACGATAACATGGCTAAACAACTTCAAATGATAAGGGGTCTAAACATAAAGTGGCCCATCGGCATTTTAGAAGCTTTTGGCCCAATTTTCATAAGAGACGAGCTTGTCCTAGTTTAAATGGCCCAACAAGTTCATAATTCATGACGAAAGGTCCAACTAAATCCAAATGACAATAGTCCTAAGCATAGGCATAAATGGATAGTTTCTATTGGTCATACAACAACACTTCATATGTGGGTTTATAGGGATATAGACAAAGGCTCTCGTCGGTGAAGGATTGCCCCCAACTAGGTCTCCCCACTCAAGGGTCCGAGCGACCAAGTGAGCGCACCTTTTTTATATGCTAAGGTACGTGCCAACGAGTTATGATGCATGACTGACTGTCAGATAGATTTCCTATTGAAGATTCCCCAGAGGGAGGGAATACCCAAACCTCTTAGGCTTTTATCGCCTTAGTGACAAAAATAAACAACAAGTCCTCCAAATTAGTCTATCACAGTAAGCTTCGAGTAAATGATTATCTAAGTGGCTTCACAGCTTTTCCTTATAGAAAGGTAGTGAATGAATGAAGACACCAAACCATTACCTAGCTCTAATAGTGCCTTTGATTAAACCCCTTCAACCCACGGTAGACACGGTTAATTAAATCACAAATCAGAAACATTACAAGACATTATTTCGGAGCCGATTCTCTATCCCCAGTGGAGTCGCCAGACTGTAGGACACAAAAATCGGCGACGCTTTTCCAGGTTCGCGGCCCGGTCGGGAGTACGGAGTAGCCCACGGGGGACTAAACCAGAGAAATAAAATGGAGTCGCCACCCAGTGTGAACTGGGAAATGATTTAAGGTCGCACTCACCCCTCGCAAGGGAAGACCTCAAACCGTTGGGTTCGGAATGGTCCCTTACTTATGCCACTTGTAATGAATGGATTTGTGCAATAATCTAACCAAGTCTACGCAACATACATACGCAAAAATAACTTATATCTAAGTTTGCATACATTCTATATCTAAGTTTGCATGCATAAAAGTAAATCGACATGACGGCAAGCACACAATTTCATGAACATATGGGTGAACGTTTCCTCAGGCAGTACGTTGAGTTGTATCCCAAGTACATACCGCACTACCATCCATTTAGATTCGGCTATGGAATTTACGTCTGGGTTTCCATCCGATATAACCACGAGAGGCAACACTCAAGCATTAACACAACACAATTATTAACCCAATGTTGACATACATGAAATATAATAATGAATATAACTATAAACAACCAAAGAGAACAAAACAAATGCGGAATAATGAAACAACAATAAAAGAAAATTAAATGCGAAATAATAAAAGACTAATAATGCGAAATAAATACGGAATAATAAATATGTGACCAAAGAACTTGGCCGTTTTCAATATAGGACTTTGCATGCCCGGTTGAACGTGTTCCATTTCCAACAAAGCATGTCGTGTCCGGGATAACAAAATAAAATATAAAAAAGGGTGCCCTCAGGTCTTACCTTTTAAGTCGCTTCTCGTAAGTGCGTTAAGTGGCCGTCAGAAAGGTTAATGCTCCACAACTTTTCCGGTTCACTGGTTCAAAGTTTTGCTTCGTCGCCTCACTGTTTTGGGCTGCTATTTTCTCTATTTTGAGCTGTTGTTTTACAAGTGAATTCGGTGATATAGGGGACTGTTTTGGGGTGTTTGTGGGGGCTGATTCGGGATGGTTTTCTGGACTATTTTGGGGACTGCATGGGGCTATTTTGGTGTCAATTTGGGGGAGTTTTCTGTCTCGGTTTTATTATTTATTTAATCGATCTAGGGGCTGTTTGTTTTGGTTTGTCGTGTTGATTTGTGCTGCGTGTGTACGTCATGAGTGGGCAGCGTGTGTGTGTGCGCCGTGTGTTGAGAGAGGGTTGTGTGTGTTTCTTAGTGGCTTCAGTAAAATGGGCGGCTTAAGGTTTGGTGAAAAGGTCTGTTACCGAGAGTGAGGGACGTGGCTATGTGAGGTTTTGTGAGTGCCTTTTTGCCGTGAGGGTGAGAGCTGTGAGTGGGCAGTGCCTGACTTATGTGAATGGACGTGTGTGTGCGTTTGTTCAAGTTAGGATCCTGAGTGGCCGTGAATGAGAGTTAGGTTTGGGTTGGCTGGTTAAGGGGCTGCGATGGATTGTATCTGTTTTGCTTCACGTGCTATGTATGCCAAGAGTGAGGGACGTCGGTTGCATGCAGTTAGGGTTTTTTTTGTTTGAGAGTGGCAAGCATGGTCCATGTGGCCGAGAGTCCAAGGGGAGAAAGAGGTATCAGGGTTTAATAATTTTGGTTGTGGCCGAGAGAGAGGATCAGAGAGAGAGGGAGGCGTCAAGGTGTTAGGGTTTCATTGTGGTTTTTAGAGAGAGATGAGCGAGATGTCAAGAGGGAGTTAGGGCTGCCGTGATGATGCTAGGGAGGTCCAAGGGTTTGGTTTGGGTGTCTTTTATAGGAGAGGGTTAGGGCTTTCCTTGTACGGGAAGGGAATGAATCATGTAATTTTGGAGGATATCTTTTAATTAGTGTGTTATAAGGAAAAGATCTGTCTAATTTATGGAGGTGATTTGTTTTAGTTTAGGAAAGGGATTTATGGGATTTGATTTGATTTCATTTAGTTTAGGCATGTGATTTAATTTAATTAGGAATGTGATTTATGGGATTTGATTTGATTTTACTTATTTTAGGCATGTAATTTAATTTAATTAGGAAGGTGATTTATGGGATTTTAACATGTGTTTGAATATTTTTGGATGTGATTTCATGGGCTTGTAGGCTTATGGGCGTGTAAGATGGCTAGTTGGTGGGCTTGGGGGTGTGGTTGGTGGTATGTGGGGTTAGGTGTATGGCTTAGTGTAGGTTGAATGGGTTTTGGGCCAAGGATGAATTTTAAAACAGAGATCCAACGAGCGAACCCGAAGCTAAGCAAACGAATTAAGTCCAACAAGGTATTAATTTCTGAATTTTCCCTTCTGATGTATATTTCCCGCGACTTCCATAACTTAAAGGGTAGTGCCTCCGTACGAGGCTCATAATTGGGACTTATATGCAAAAATGCAGTGCCTACACTACTCTCTCTAGGCCTATCATCCATATCCATATTACTACTATGGCCTCTCTTCTATAGCTTAAGAAATTTCTTAGACTTCTTAGCAAACAAGGCCAAATCATGATCCATGAGAGTATCATCATTATCACTAGACTGATTATGAACAACTTCCTTCGCAATCTTCATCGTTATAGTTTTGGGCTTTTGATACCAATGAAGTTTCTTCTCATAAACCTACAGCTTTCCTACAAGGTCAAATAGTTTAAGCTGATCGAGGTCATTGCTTTCCTCGATGGCGATAATCTTGGGTAGGAATTTATCAGACAGGGATCTAAAGATTTTCCTAACTATCCTACTGGTAGGGATAGTCTCACCTAGGTTAAAGCTTGAGTTAACAACATCGTTAATCTCAGTATAGAACTCATCAAATGTCTCATCATCTTTCAAATGGGCGACCTCAAACCTAGTAGCAAGATCATGGAGTCTATTTTTTTTTAACAGATAGTGTGCCCTCATGCACAGTCTGCAGGATGTCCCAAGCATCCTTGGCTATCACACACATTAAGATTCTCATAAACTCAGCTGACCAAATAGCATCATGAATGGCATTAATTACCTTACTGTTCCTATTGCTAGCAACAAATTCGTCTTTGGTCCAGGTCAATTTATCTTTAGGGGAAAAGACCCCATCAACTATAACTACGAGAGGTTTCGATCCGTATTCTACTGATGAGTGGTAAATCTATCATTATTTCCCACTCATTTAACCTAATATTTTGTATAGTTTCTTGAGTCTTGTGAATATTTTGATGTGTTTTGTATTATTTTGTAGATAAATAAAGTTTCAGGACATTCTGGAGGTGATTTAGGCCAAAACAGTGAAAATTGGAAAAAGAGCATTTTCGTAATTTTGGGCGCGTCGCGACGCCTAACGTGCGCCTGGTCCACATGTCAGAATCTGAAAAGTTGACTTGCTAAAGTGCGTCGTGCCACGTGTCACCATCATAGAAGATCTGTTAATGTGCGACTGCCACGTGTCATCATCCTAAGATGCCGACAATCATCATCTACGCTAAAATGCACCTGCCACGTGTCAAAATCTCAGCGGATCACGCTAACATGCACCTGGACACGTGTCGCCATCACATATTGCTGACATCAAAAAGTCAATTGTGGACATAAAAGTGCCTTGTGTCACGATCTCGTGAAGTCAAGCAACACGTGTCGAAGATCAACGCGCGTCGCGACACTGGCTTGGCGTCGCGACGCGCACCCCTTACCCGAGCCTATATATTCAGCTCGACGTTTCAGTTTTAGTTGTACCATTCTCTCTCATTTCTTTGATGTAAATAGGGAGTTTCTCTCTCTAGTTTCTTTAATTTAAGTTTTGTAATTAAATTTTAATTACGTTTTGTAATAATAGTAATTTACTTTCTTTATTTTTACAGTTTTTACTATTCACCATGAGGAGGTAACTTCCCCCTGCTATGGTGAAATGTAATTCTTTTACTATTGCTATTTAGATTAATCTCCCTTTAATATAATATATAAACTATATAAAATTTGACTTTAAAAGGATACCGCCAGATTGGTTGGTTGGTAATTCATTTTAATCTGGTTTAAACCTGACTAATCAAGGATACCGCCAGATTGGTCGGTTGGTAATTTAATTTTGGTTCCACCTTTATGGCTGGCTTATGGACAAATATTACCACGCCTTAATGGCTGGTTGGGAAAATTATCACAAGTATATATATTATATTATGGGAGATATCTAAATAGTAAATATTAGAAGTTAATTCCTTTTACCTTAGCATTTTATTTTATTGCATTTATCTTTCAGCATTTACTTTTTAGTAATTTTATTTTATGTCTTTTAAGTTTTTACCAGCCCTAGCTATGAGTTGTAACTAAGTTAATTATCTAGGGTTGTGATGAAATCTAATATCACCGGTTTATAAGGGGTTAGATTATAGTTTGGGTAATATAAAGATTTATTTATTGAGTGTTAATCTTAATGCTTTTTATTAACTAGCCACTAATATAATTGATTATGTAAACTTAAAATGAACTAGACATAGGGATTTTAAGTTTAAGACCTTAGACTCAATAGCCCACGATCTTCCTTGAGAATAGATAACCCTTTAATAGATTTCCTTACATGATAGGAATATACCTGTCGGGCGGGGGTAGCCAAATTGGAACTTATCTTAATGAATCTAGGTAATTTGGTTGACATAGACATATGGTTCAATTGGATTATACTAGGTATTTGTAATTGACCATCGGAAGAGGCTTTTACATAATTTAGTGTTCCAGGTAAATAAATCAATATATACCCAACTTTAGATAACCACTTCATTTTTAAAATGATATTGGAAGAAATCACAACCCTAGGTAGTTTTTAATATTGAATTTTCTTAAAACCTACTTTCGAACAATTTTATTTACTTGTTTTTAAATTTAGAATCGTCTCCATTTCAAATCAATCAAAAAACTTGTTAGATACTAGTAATCATTTGACCTCATAAAATTAATAGCTTAGGTATTAAGTCCTCGTGGGATCGATACTTTTTATACTACTTGAACGATACGTACGCTTGCGTTATACGTGTGTGTTTATGTCGGTCAAGTTTTTGGCGCCGTTGCCGGGGACTTATTTATCTTTCACTATTAGTTTTAAGGTTAGATACCTTTACTTGTATCTAATTTATTTTTACTTATTGTTTTTGTTTTCTTGTGTTTCAGGTTCTCAGATCCTTCATGAGACGAACTAGAACCATCAGACAGTTGAGAAGGGAAAGGCGAGAAGGCCAAGAAGCTTTAGTCAACATGAAACCTGAACCTTTGGAGGTTGTACCACTAATTCCCATTCGAGACAGAACAATTTCGGTGGTTGATGGCCTCATTTCATGTATTGTACTTCCTCCCTTACCAGCAAATGCAGGTGACATCAAAACTTGCATTGAGATGATTCAGCAATCAGTGAAGTTTGGTGGAAAAGCAACTAAAGATCCTAATACCTACATCAGCAACTTCCTGGAAGTTTGCGACACTTTTAATTACAACCGAGAAGCTGAAGAGGCAATGAGATTGCGTGTTTTCCCATACTCCTTGAAGGACAGAGTTAAAACTTGGCTACATTCACTACCAGCAGGTTCTATCACAACTTGGAACACTTTAGCCACCAAATTTCTTGCAAAATAATTTCCACCAGCCAGAACTAGAAAGCTGAGAAATGACATCACATCCTTTGTGCAACAAGAATCAGAAACTCTCTACGAAGCTTGGGAAAGGTACAAAGATTTACTCCGGAAATGTCCTCACCATGAGATTCTAAAATGGCTTCAAGTCCAAACATTCTATGATGGACTTTCTGGAATAATGAGAACCACAATTGATGCTGCTGCTGGAGGAGCTTTAATGGCAAAAGGAGAAAATCAAGCCTGGGACCTAATCGAAGAAATGGCCAACAACAATTCCTTGTGGCCAACAGAAAGGAGCATGATTCAACGAATTGCTGAATTTTGAAGTTGGAGCCAATTCAGCAGTCAGTGCCAAACTGGATCAAATATGCAAATTCATGGAGACTCTCAGCATGCAAAGTAACATTGGAACCACAAGTTCACCATATGGAGGAGCACCAGAACTAAACCAACTTGAAGAGACGGTGAATTACGTCAACAATTTCAACAGACAGAGGAACAATCCATATTCCAACACCTACAACCCAGGGTGGAGGAATCATCCTAATTTCTCATGGAGCAACAATTCAGGGCAAAAGAACTATCCACCACATGGATTCCAGCAACAGAACAAAAGCCATAAGTTTGAAAAAGAACTAGAAATGAAAGAATAGATTGCAGAGATGTTCAAAAAGCGACAAGCAGCATATGATGCTATATTTCAAAGCCAATCTGCTTCTATCAAAGCACTAGAGAATCAAATCGGACAACTGGCCAACGCTCAGAGTTACAGACCACAAGGAAATCTTCCCAGCAATACAGAACCAAATCCAAGGAACCGGGGAAGGAGCAATGTCAAGCCATCACCTTGAAAAATGGTACTGAAATCAACAAAGATGTTGGAATCAAGGCAACGATTGAAGATGTTCCAAAAGAAGCAGAACAACAGATGGAGGAAAAAGAAGCAAAGGAACAAGAACAGATCACTCCACCTCCACTTTTTCCTCAACGTCTTCAGAAAAAACAAACTGGACAAGCAGTTTGCTCGATTCCTGGAGATTTTCAAAAAGCTGCACATCAACATCCCATTTGCAGAAGCCTTGGAAAAAATGCCCAGCTATGTCAAATTCATGAAAGATATTCTTTCACGAAAACGAAGATTGGGAGACTACGAGACAGTAGCATTGACGGAAAAATGCAGTGCCATCATTCAGAGGAAACTTCCCCAGAAATTGAAAGATCCTGGCAGTTTCACTGTCCCATGCACAATTGGAGAACATTATATCGGTAAGGCTTTATGTGATTTAGGTGCAAGTGTTAATTTAATGCCTTTTTCTATTTACAGGAAACTGCAAATTGGAGAAGCAATGCCTACCTCAGTCTCACTGCAACTTGCTGATAGAACGCTCGCATTTCCAAGAGGAGTCGTTGAAGATGTGCTGGTCAAAGTTGATAAACTCATTCTCCCAGCATATTTCATTATCTTTGACATGGATGAAGACAAAGATGTTCCGATCATCCTTGGGAGACCATTCTTGGCAACAGGTCGAACTGTGATTGATGTACAAAAAGGAGAATTGACCATGAAAGTTCAAGACCAAGAAGTTACCTTCAATGTTTTCAAAGCCATGAAATTCCCGAGTGAAGAAAAAGAGGAAGAATGCTTCAGAATTGATGTTGTTGATAGTATCGTTCAGGATACTGAGACAAATCCCATGGATACACTTGAAGCTTGCATCACCAACATGACTGACAGTGAGCTAGATGCTGAAATCCTGGAATGTATCAACTACCTTGACAAACCATTCCGATTCAAAGCAACACCACCAATTGAAAGCTTGGAATTTCCAAAGAAAGATCGAATCAAGCCTTCGATTGAAGAACCACCACAGTTGGAGCTGAAGTTACTTCCGAGCCATCTCAGGTATGCATTTCTTGGAAACTCTTCTGAATTACCTGTTATTATTTCTTCTTCACTAACATTGGAGCATGAAGATAAGATACTGAGAGTGTTACGAGAGCACAAGAAAGCCATTGGCTGGACTATAGCAGACATTCGAGGCATTAGTCCATCATTTTGCATGCACAAGATCCTGATGAACGATGAGTACAAACCCACAGTGGAACATCAACAGAGACTCAATCCAATCATGAAGGAAGTCGTGAAGAAAGAAATCATCAAATGGTTAGATGCTGGCATCATTTACCCCATCTCAGACAGCAGTTGGGTAAGTCCTATGCAGTGTATGCCGAAGAAAGGAGGAATTACTGTGGTTACCAATGAAAAGAACGAGCTAATCCCAACAAGAACGGTGACTGGATGGAGAGTATGCATGGACTACAGGAAGCTGAACAAAGGCACGAGAAAGGACCATTTTCCGCTACCATTCATTGACTAGATGTTAGACAGATTGACGGGACATGAATTATATTGCTTTCTTGACGGATATTCAGGGTATAATCAGATTGCCATTGCACCAGAAGATAAGGAGATAACCACATTTACATGTCCCTATGGTACTTTTGCTTTCCGCAGGATGCCATTTGGATTATGTAATGCCCCTGTCACATTCCAGCGTTGCATGATGGCCATATTCTCAGACATGCTGGAGTAGAGTATGGAGGTTTTTATGGATGACTTTTCTGTGTTTGGAGATTCTTTTAACCATTGTTTGCAAAATTTGGAACAGGTGTTACAAAGGTGCGAAGATACAAACCTGGTACTCAACTGGGAGAAATGCCACTTCATGGTGCAGGAAGGCATTGTTCTTGGACATCGGATCTCACAAAAAAGGATTGAGGTAGACAAAGCAAAGATAGAGACAATTGAAAAACTACCTCCACCAACATCAGTAAAAGGTATTCGAAGTTTTCTTGGACATGCAGGTTTTTACAGGAGATTTATCAAATACTTTTCCAAAATTGCAAAACCTCTTTGCAATCTTCTGGAGAAGGATGTGCCTTTCAACTTCACCAAAGAATGCCAGGAAGCTTTCGAGATCTTAAAACAGAAACTGGTCTATGCCCCCATCATTGTAGCACCAGACTGGACCCTTCCATTTGAAGTGATGTGCGATACTAGTGACTTTGCTGTAGGTGCAGTTTTGGGACAACGTAAAACAAAGATTTTCCACACCATTTATTATTCCAGCAGAACTCTAAATGAAGCTCAACTCAACTACACAACCACCGAAAAGGAGTTGCTCGCAGTTGTGTACGCTTTTGACAAATTTCGCTCCTATCTGCTGGGTCCCAAAGTGGTGGTCTACACAGATCATTCAGCAATTAAATATTTGATCATGAAGAAAAATACCAAACCCATTTGATCCGTTGGATACTTCTTCTACAAGAATTTGACGTGGAAATTTGAGACAGGAAAGGGACAGAGAATCAGGTGGCAGATCATCTATTGAGGCTCGAGAGAGGAGAAACAACTGATAAAGATATGTCAATCAAAGAAACTTTTCCAGATGAATAGCTGTTTGCCATGAAACAACAGGAAGTCCCTTGGTATGCTGACTATGTCAACTGCATTGTGTCAGGAAAATGGCCGTTGGAATGGACAACTCAGCAACGGAAGAAGTTCTTCAAAGAAGTCAAGCACTATGTCTGGGATGAACCGTACCTGTTCAAACGTTGTGCTGATCAATTATTGAGACGGTGTGTTCCACATGAGGAAATCAACAATGTTTTGCAGCACTGTCATTCATCACCATATGGCGGACACTTCAGCGGAAACAAAACTGCAGCCAAAGTCCTACAATCAGGCTTGTTCTGGCCCACTCTTTTTAAAGATGCTTATCTTTTTGCTTTTCAATATGACAGGTGCCAGAGAACGGGAAATATTTCCAGGAGAAATGAAGGACCACTGCAAAACATTCTAGAAGTGGAAATATTCGATGTGTGGGGTATAGATTTCATGGGACCGTTTGTTCCATCAATCGGAAACATGTACATCCTGGTTGTTGTAGCCTACGTCTCCAAATGGGTTGAAGCAATTACATTGCCATCCAATGATTCAAAAGTGGTGATCAAATTCCTGAAAAAGAACATTTTCACTCGGTTCGGAACACCTCGTTCAATCATCAGCGATGGTGGCTCGCATTTCTGCAACAGATACTTCGATGCACTCCTATCCAAATACGGAGTTACTCACAAGGTCGCCACAACTTACCATCCATAGTCAAATGGACAAGTTGAGGTTTCAAACAAGGAAATCAAAAGAATCCTAGAAAGAACCATTGGATCAACAAGAAGGGACTGGTCAACACAACTAGATGATGCATTATGGGCCTACCAGACAGCTTACAAGACACCCATTGGTATGTCCCCATATCGATTGGTGTTTGGGAAAGCGTGACATCTTCCAGTTGAGCTTGAGAACAAGGCGTACTGGGCACTGAAGAAGTTGAATTTTGATTCACAAGCTGCAGGAGAGAAAATACTTCACCAACTCAACGAATTGGAGGAATTTCGCCTACAGGCTTATGAAAATGCCAAATTATATAAAGAAAAGACAAAGAAACGGCATGACCGAAAAATAGTGCACAGACAGTTGGAACCAAGGCAGCAGGTGTTTTTGTACAACTCGAGGTTGAAACTTTTCCCTAGAAAGTTGAAATCTAGGTGGTCAGGTCCTTTTGTGATCACTCAGGTTTTACCTTATGGAGCTGTTGAATTAATGGATCCCAGCACCAACAACACATTCAAAGTTAACAGTCAGCGTGTCAAGCACTACTGGGGAGAATCATTTGAGCGATAAAAAGAAAGTGTCACACTTTCAGGGCCAGCATAAACGTTCAGGCAGTCACGTCTAGCTAACGACTTTAAACTTAGCGCTTGCAGGGAGGCAACCCATGCAATTTTTGTATATATTGTGATTTGGTGTGATTTAATTTTGTGTGTTTAGTTTTTACAGATTAAGACATTTCAAGATGGAATAAGCTCTCGCAAATCATCACAAGCAATTTCCTTCTCTCCCTCAAAAATCTCTGATGAAAGTTTACAAAGCTCGCTTGGAACGAATGAGGTTACTGACAATCCATGGTGTTCCTAATGACATTTGTTGGGTAATTAAAGCACGAGTCCGATTGGCAGGTGAGTCTTCTGACTCTTTTATTTCACATCTGCCTGGTTTTGGAAGAAACACCTATGCAAAGAAACGTAGAGCTAAGCAAATGTGTGTTTGTTAAAAATGTGCACGCTGGAATTGCAATACTCGTTGTCGTTCTTTAGGAATGGTGTCTGATAATCACGAAGACAAAATTAAATTCATTAGGGATGGCTTGAGTAAGGAGTCTTTAGATGATATATCTTCGACTCTTGAGACGCATCCCAGAAGATATGTTCACATAGCCTTTCGTAAATTACATACACAATTTCAAAAAGAAAGACAACAGTTAAGTCTTGGGAATCTGACTAAAATAGACCATGTTTGCCTATTTATAAGAAAATTGGATGGGGAGCTTGTCCCTGACGCATAGACGTTAATCAAGCTGTAAATTCTTGTAAATATTATATCTCTTTGTCTTTTTCTTAATAATTGTGATTTGTTTTGTTGTTTTCTTATATTTTCTCCGACAATATCTAGACCTTTTTGACTACCACGATTTATTTTACTGTTTAACTAATAATTTTCATTTGGCAGGTACTAGTGCTATTATTTTACTCACCCTTTTCAGGTATTATAAATTCAACTCATCATTGCACTTTTGAAAACATCCAGAGAAAAACATGGAAGCCACTTCAAGAAGACGAGTTGAAAATATCTGTGTGTTTTGCGGTAGTAGTGTTGGTACTAAATCACAATACGTAGAAGCAGCACAGGAATTGGGTCGAGTCTTAGCTGTAAGAAATATGCACTTAGTATATGGTGGAGGTAATCTTGGACTAATGGGGATCG
The DNA here is from genome assembly GCA_019454045.1 of Zanthoxylum bungeanum. Classification (NCBI taxonomy): domain Eukaryota; kingdom Viridiplantae; phylum Streptophyta; class Magnoliopsida; order Sapindales; family Rutaceae; genus Zanthoxylum; species Zanthoxylum bungeanum. Next base: position 34,608 of record SKCR01035785.1, read on the forward strand.
TTTCAAAGGCCGTACAGGAAGGAGACAGTCACGTTTTGGGAATCATCCCAAAACCCTTGGCGGAAGCAAATCTTATTGAACCATCAAACGGAAAGGAACTGATCGTGCCATGTATGTCTGAACAACTGGTAGAAATGATTAACCGTTCTGATACTTTTATTGCTTTACCAGGTGGCTTGGGCACATTGGAGGAAATTTTTATAGTACTATCTTGGGCGAACCTGAACATACACCAGAAACCAATTGGGTTATTAACGTTGATGGATTTTATGATTTTCTTTGTGTGTTTCTTGATGATGCCCGAAGAAATGGGTTCGTGTCAAAACCGTTGAAAGAACTACTTTTTACTGCCAGAACTGCTCCGGATCTAATTGACCAACTCTTAGCCTATGAACCACAAGTTGACCCTATCCTTTCAAAGATAAATTGGTCTGAGGACGATCGTGGTAAGAGGCGTCGTGTTAATCTGGATCTTAACCTTTAATTTCTTGTAGAATTTCAGCTAACCAGGTATTATCTTCTAAACTCTTCTTCTACTATTTAAGACATTGGGGACAATGTCTCATTTAGGTTTGGGGGAGGGAATTAGTTGATCAGTACCTTGTTTTTAGTTTGTGTGTTGTTTTTATTTTTAGTCCAAAATTTTTCGAAAAATACAAAAAAAATTGAAACTTTTTCTAAAATTACAAAAATATTTTACGTTTTTGTGTTTTTATTTTGACTAAAAAGGTGAAATTGGTCAGAGATAGCTGAGTAAGGAGTTTCCACTCCTGAGACGTATTTCAAACCTATTTCGGAACAAGTTAATTTTTGTTTATTTCCTTTTGAATTATTTAATTTGTAAATTCTCCATAAAACAGACTAAAATGGATCTTCATATGCTCAGTTGACATGTATTATCAACATACATGGAAACATACAGACATGAGCTATAATTGAAAAGTTTGTAATATTCAGTGCTCTAGTTTAATTGGAGGAAGCATCTCAAAAAGCAATGGAGTAAAAAAAAAAAAAAAAAAAAAACGTCTGAGATCCGAGTTATTAAGTCTGTAAGGGTGTTTTAACACCTAGTGCTCTAAAACCAACTGGTTTGGGAGTCACCGGCCCAAAGCTCGCTACATGGATCAAAGATGTTGCAAAAAATATAAATATCTGAAGTCTGAGTAATTAAGTCCTTAGGGGTGTCTTAACACCTGGTGCCTTAAAGCCAACTGGTTTGGGAGTCACCGACCCAACACTCGTTACATCGATGGAAGATATTGTATATAAATAAAAAATAGAAAAAAAATCAAAGAAAAAATCAGAAAAATGAGAAATTTTATTCCATTGCTGCAAAAAGGTGTGAATTCTGATAAAACTTTAGGACACAAATATTACTCTCTTATCAACTGCACTTATGACTGTTGTGGGAAAAAATGAGTTGTTTAATATGTTGTTGGCTGTGTATATGGAGAATGGTAAATATAATCGGAGAATTTACTTATTCAGTAATTTAGAAAGAAAGAAAACAACTAGTAACTTGGAGTAGAAGTTTCACCTGATTAGTCACTAACATCTTTATTCTCTTTTTGCTAGTCTTTTTGCTTTTGTGTGCATTAGTTTTACTACATTTTTACTTTTGTAACACGTTTGTGGGTATCATTGCTGTAAACCCTCACGAGACTGCAACTCGTCCACTAGGGACACCTAGGGGTTTAAAGGCTTGTTGCATATGCTAAATGCAACCGTGATCCCTACGAAAGTGGCTTAGTTAAATTTTATTATGTTATTTTATTTTTTGTTTTGCTCGAGGACTAGCAAAATGTTAGGTTTGGGGGGTGTGATGAGTGGTAAATCTATCACTATTTCCCACTCATTTAACCTAATATTTTGTATAGTTTCTTGAGTCTTGTGAATATTTTGATGTGTTTTGTGTTATTTTGTAGATAAATAAAGTTTCGGGACATTCTGGAGGTGATTTGGGCCAAAACAATGAAAATTGGAAAAAGAGCATTTTCGTAATTTTGGGCGCGTCGCAACGCCCAAACCCTTGGCATCGGGACGTCTAACGTGCGCCGAGTGCTTGCTAACGTGCGCCTGGTCCACGTGTCAGAATCTGAAAAGTTGACTTGCTAAAGTGCGTCATGCCACGTGTCACCATCATAGAAGATCTGCTAACGTGCGCCTGCCACGTGTCATCATCCTAAGATGCCGACAATCATCATCTACGCTAAAATGCACCTGCCACGTGTCAAAATCTCAACGGATCATGCTAAGATGCACCTGGACACGTGTTGCCATCACATACTCCAGTTTCTTTAATTTAAGTTTTGTAATGAAATTTTAATTACGTTTTGTAATAATAGTAATTTACTCTCTTTATTTTTACAGTTTTTACTATTCACCATAAGGAGGTAACTTCCCCCTACTAGGGTGAAAGGTAATTCTTTTACTATTGCTATTTAAATTAATCTCCCTTTAATATAATATATAAACTATATAAAATTTGACTAAAAAGGATACCGCCAGATTTGTCGGTTGGTAATTCATTTTAATCTGGTTTAAACCTGACCAATCAAGGATACCGCCAGATTGGTCGGTTGATAATTTAATTTTGGTTCCACCTTTATGGCTGGTTAATTTTGGTTCCGCCTTTATGGCTGGCTTATTTTGGTTCCGCCTTTATGGCTGGCTTATGGACAAATATTACCGCCTTAATGGCTGGTTGGACTTAATTTGATTTAATCAGGTTACCGCCTATATGGCTGGTTGGGAAAATTATCACAAGTATATATATTATATTATGGGAGATATCTAAATAGTAAATAGTAGAAGTTAATTCCTTTTACCTTAGCATTTTATTTTATTGCATTTATCTTTCAGCATTTACTTTTTAGTAATTTTATTTTATGTCTTTTAAGTTTTTACCAGCCCTAGCTATGAGTTGTAACTAAGTTAGTTATCTAGGGTTGTGATGAAATCTAATATCACCAGTTTATAAGGGGTTAGATTATAGTTTGGGTAATATAAAGATTTATTTATTGAGTCTCAATCTTAATATTTTTAATTAACTAGCCACTAATAAAATTGATTAGGTAAACTTAAAATGAACTAGACATAGGGATTTTAAGTTTAAGACCTTAGACTCAATAGCCCACGATCTTCCTTGAGGATAAATAACCCTTTAATAGATTTCCTTATAGGATAGGAATATACCTGTCGGGCGGGGGTAGCCAAATTGGAACTTAATCTTAATGAATCTAGGTAATTTGGTTGACATAGACATATGGTTCAATTGGATTATACTAGGTATTTGTAATTGACCATCGGAAGAGGCTTTTACATAATTTAGTGTTCCAGGTTAATAAATCAATATATTACCCAACTTTAAGATAACCACTTCATTTTTAAAATGATATTGGAAGAAATCACAACCCTAGGTAGTTTTTAATATTGAATTTTCTTAAAACCTACTTTCGAACAATTTTATTTACTTGTTTTTAAATTTAGAATCGTCTCCATTTCAAATCAATCAAATAACCTGTTAGATACTAGTAATCATTTGACCTCATAAAATTAATAGCTTAGGTAGTCCTCATGGGATCGATACTTTTTATACTACTTGAACGATACGTACACTTGCGTTATACGTGTGTGTTTACGCCGATCATCTATTGTCATCTAGACCCTCTCATCTAAGGACTTAAGGAACGCCCTCATGTGAACCTTCCCATGCAAATATTCTTTGCCATCAAAAAATGACAGACAATTTAAAGGTTGACTACGTTCTATAGGTAATGGGTCAAGCATCGAGTTCAGTCTCTGATACCAATTGAAAGTTCACGATTAACCAAGGTTCTAACCCTATGTGAAATTAAACACAATGATTAAGACAACTCATGATTACTATAACTATGGAATTCTAACAGGCAACTACAATGTCAACCAATTTAAAATAAAAATGAATATTAATTCAATGCAAAATATAAATACAGAAAATAAATAAACATCAGAGAAAATCAACACAATATTTTGGTGACGAAGTAGAAAACTCGTGCGAGTAAAAAACCACTATGGGTATTGTAGGACACAGAACTTGACGACGCTGTTCTAGGCTCGTAGCCTAGTTGGGAGTACGAAATAACATGGAGTCGCCACCCGGTGTGAACCGGGACAAATATTTAAGGCCGCACTCACCCCTCGCAAGGGAAGACCTCAAATCGTTGGGTTCGGAATGGTCCCTTACTTATGTCACTTGTAATGATGTGATTTTTGCAATAAACTAACTGAATCTATTCAACACACATGCTCAAGGGTAACCTATGTCTAGTTTGTATTCATCACAATAACTCATAATCTAAGTTTACATGCTTGAAAGTAAGTCTTTAAACGATAAACACACAATATCACACAATGAGCACATTGAACCATTAAACCAAAATAAACAAATACCAATTCAAACATAATTATAAAGTAAACAAAATATCATGCCTAAAATAATGTAATAATGCTTTGAAAATAAATAATAAACTAAGCCAAATCATTCTTTAAATAGCAAATAAATAACATACAAACTACATCATGCTCAAATACAAGTTTGGATGAGACGAAATACGTGTCTCTTAAGTGGTACGTGGCGTTGTATCCCTAGTACAAACCGCACTACCGTCCATTCGGATTCGGCTACGGAATTTACGTCCGAGTTTCCATCCTATATACCACAAAAGGGAACACATATTCCGCTCATCCAACAATCACATCATGCCTCAAACGACTCTCATGCGATAAAATTCAAATTAAATAAAATAAACGAAAGATAATGAATAAAAGGGTGCCCTCAGGTCTAACCTCTTTTATCGTCTCACGAAAGGGCGTTACACGGCCGTTGGAATGGTGAATGATCCGCAACTCTTTTGGTCCACTAACTCAACGAATTTCCTCGCTGTTTCGCTGTCTTGGGGCTGCTATTTTCACTCATTTTCGCTGCTGTTTTTATTGTATTTTTGGGTCACTATTTTCGGTAATTAGGGGACTGTTTTTAGGGTTATTTGGACTGGTTTGGGTTGCAGTTTTGGATGGGTTCCAGGGGTAGTTTTTGTTATTGTTTTGGGCAGTTTTTGGGGTGCAATACTGGACAGTTTCGGTGGTTTAGAGGCTGTATTTTATGGACTGGTTTCACGTATGCATGGGGCTGGTGTGACTTTTGAAGGTGGCTAGGCTGCTACGAGAATTGAGGGTTTTATCGTGAAGTTGCTTGGAAGTTACGTGTGAATTGAAGGCAGGTGGCTGATGCGTTAAGGGCTTGAGTGGGGCTGCTTGTTGCGTGTAGAAGGGCTATTTCTGCAGGGGGTTAGGTGAGAGGTGGCTTACGTTAAGGGAGGTAGTGGCTGATTTTTATGCGTGAATGGGGCTGTTATTTGGCTGTCGGTGAAGTTGTGGCTGGTGGCACGTAGTGAGGGGAATTGAGCGTGGAAGGCGTGGATTTGTGGAGGCTGGGGGCTATGAACGTGGCGTGTGGAAGGCAGGCTGAAGGAGAGGTGTGGTTTGTGCCGAGAGATTGATGTCATTTAGGGTTTATTTTTTAGTTTTTTTTTTGCCTTGAGAGTGAGCCAGCTAGGGTTTGGTAAGGGGGTGAATGGTTCTTTTTATAGGCCAATGGAGGGGTTTTTACCTTGTTGGTGAAGGAATAGGATTTGTGTGTTTAAAGAGGATATCTTTTAATTTAATATGTGACAAGGAAATCTTTTAATTTGGGGAAGTGATTTATGTATTTTGGGAAAGGTATTTAATTTAATTTAGGAAGGTGATTTAATTTGTGTCATGTGTTTTAATTTAATTTTAATTTGTTTTAATTTAATTTGTGACATGTATTTTAAATGTTTTAATTATTTAATTTGTGAGATGTGTTTTAAATATTTTAATTATTTTTGGATGTGATTTAATGGGTTTGGTGTGTTTTAAAACAGAGGTCCAACAAGCGAACCCGAAGTGAAACAAGCGAGTTAACTCTGACAAAATGCTAATTTCCAACTTTACCCTTCCAACGTCCGTTTCTCGCGGCTTTCACAACTAAAGAGGTAGTGTCTCCATACGAGACTCATCATCGGGCTGATATGCAAAAATGCAATGCCTACAGTCGCCCCCACTTTGATGGGACTTGTACAGTGTGTGACAATCCTATCAAAGTACGTGCAACGCATTTTTACTTACCTGGCTCGCCAGCTGTCACCTGGTTTGCCTGTTGCTCTGAACTGATTTTGATGATGTGGTGAGGCGCCACGACCTCGAGGTTCATCCCTACAAGATGCTTCGATCTCTAGGAATCACTACCCAACTGAACTGGTTATGATGGCGAGGCGCTTCGACCTCTGGGCTTTGTTCCCGAACTGTGTAGAGAGTTGGCTTTGTTCCCTAGGCTTTGTTCCCGTTTTGTTGAATGTGATGGCGAGGTGCCTCGACCTCTGGGCTTTGTTCCCGAACCATCTGTGGGCTTTGTTCCCTGGACTTTGTTCCCGAACTTAATGTGATGGCGAGGTGCCTCGACCTCTGGGCTTTGTTCCCGAACCACCTGTGGGCTTTGTTCCCTGGGCTTTGTTCCTGAGCTGAATGTGATGGCGAGGTGCCTCGACCTCTGGGCTTTGTTCCCGAACCACCTGTGGGCTTTGTTCCCGTACTGTTGATGTGATGTGGTCCATTCCCAAACCGTTGATGTGATGTGGTCCATTCCCGAACCATTAATGTGATGTGGTCCATTCCCGAACCGATGATGTGATGTGGTCCATTCCCGAACCGTTGATGTGATGTGGTGCATTCCCGAACCGTTGATGTGATGTGGTCCATTCCTGAACCATTGATGTGATGTGGTCCATTCCCGAACCGTTGTTGTGATGTGGTCCATTCCCGAACCGTTGATGTGATGTGGTCCATTCCCGAACCTTTGTTGTGATGTGGTCCATTCCCGAACCGTATCTCCATTCTCGGAGTGCCATTCCCGGTGTGCCATTCTCGGCGTGCTCATTGTTGAGCTGTCCATTCCCGGACTATATCTCCATTCTCGGAGTGCCATTCCCGGCGTTCCATTCTCGGCGTGCTCATTCTCGAGCTGTCCATTCCCGGACTATATCTCCATTCTCGGAGTGCCATTCCCGGCGTGTCCATTCCCGGACTTGTCCATTCCCGGACTATATCTCCATTCTCGGAGTGCCATTCCCGGCGTGCCATTCTCAGCGTGCCAAACCCCGTACCTAGGGCGTTGCAGTTGTGTCATTCCCGACGTGCTAAACCTGTACCTAGGGTGTCGCAGTTGTGCCATTCTCAGCTTGTTCATTCTCGAACTGTGTTTCCATTCTTGGAGTGCCATTCCCGGCTTGTTCATTCTCGAACTGTGTTTCCATTCTTGGAGTGCCATTTCTGGCTTGTTCATTCTCGAACAGTGTTTCCATTCTTGGAGTTCCATTCCCGGCTTGTCCATTCCCGAATTGTGTTTCCATTCTTGGAGTGCCATTCCCGGCTTGTTCATTCTCGAACTGTGTTTCCATTCTTGGAGTGCCATTCCTGGCTAAACTGATACTGATAAAGGTGTCGGCTTTGCCCCCAGAGTGCCATACCTGGCAAGACTGATTCTGATAATGACGTGGGCCTCGCCCCCCAGAGTGATGCTGATATGGGCCTCGCCCTCAGAGTGCTATACCCGGCAAGACTGATTCTGAACTAAAGTGGGTCTCGCCCCTAGAGAGCCATGCCCGGCAGAACTGATATTGAACCATGTGGGCCTCGCCTCCAGAGTTCCATACCCGGCAAGACTGATTATGATGATGATGTGGGCCTCTCCCTCAAAGTTCCATACCCGGCAAAACTGATGCTAATAATGATGTGGGCCTCACCCCAAACTGGTATTGATGTGGGCTTCGCCCCCAAACTGGTACTGATGTGGGCTTCGCCCCCAGATTGATGTTGATGTGGGCATTGCCCTCAAACTGATGTGGGCCTCGCCCCAACACTGTTACTGATGTGGGCCTCGCCCTAAACTGGTACTGATGTGGGCCTCAACCCTGGGACTCATCCCTAAACTGATACTGATGTGGGCCTCGACCCTGGGACGCATCTCAGAACTGCAACTGACAACGGGGGCACCTCGACCCAATACCACTGACAGAAGTGGGCCTCGCCCATAAGCTGATGATGTAGTGGGTCCTCAACCCTGGGACGCATCCCGGAACTACAACTGACAATGGGGGCACCTCTACCCTGGGCACCTCGACCCAACACCGCTGACAATAGGGACCTCGCCCTCGAACTGATGATGTACTGGGCACCTCGACCCAACACCGCTGAAAATAGGGACCTCGCCCTCGAACTGATGATGTAGTGGGCACCTCAACCCAGAACTACAACAGAAACCGGGGGCACCTCGACCCTGGGCACCTTGACCCAACACCACTGACAATAGGGAGCTCACCCTCGAACTGATGATGTAGTGGGTCCTCGACCCTGAACTGATACTGATGTGGGCCTCGCCCCTAGACTGATACTGATATGGGCCTTGCCCCCAACTGATACTGATATGGGCCTTGCCCCCAGACTGATACTGATATGGGCCTCGCCCCAAGACCGAAAATGATGTAGGCCTCGCCCCCAGACTGAAACTAATGTGGGCCTCGCCCCAAACTGATATGGGCCTCGCCCCAAACTGGTACTAATGTGGGCCTCGCCCCCAGATTGATATGGGTCTTGCCCCAAACTGATACTGCTGATATGGGCCTCGCCCATGCGATTCATTCCTGAAGACTGCTGACATTGTACTGTTGTTTCTTCTGGTTGGCTTGCATTCGATGCTTTTTTTTTCTTTGAAACCTGTTATTACAAAACAGAACAAACACAAAAAGGATGCAAATATGTTACGTGTATGCATGCATGCATGATTGAGTTTCCTATCCCATTGGGTTAGGTCTTTTGCCGATACTCTTGGTGGCTGCTCGGTCTTTTGACAAGTCTGCCATCTTCCCTAACCAACGTGTATCTATGATGTCTTTCAAGACGAAAGGGGGTTAACATGATGTATGTATGTATGAGGTGCATGAGATGCATGTAACATATAGAACATACTAAATCAATTAAAATTTTCAAATAAATCGGCCCATTATCATTTTAGAAGCTTTTGGGCTAACTGTCATAGGAGTGAACTCGTCCCAGTTTAAATGGCCCAACGAGTTCACATCTCATGGCAATGAGTCAAACTAAATACAAATGGTAATGTTCCGAACACAAGCACAAAATGGCCCATCAATATTTAGAAGCCTTTGGCCCAATCGTCATAAGATACGTTCTTGTCCCAGTTTAAATGGCCCAACCAGCCCATATCCCATGACAAATGGTCCAAATGGATCCAAACGACGATGTTCCCAAACACAAGCATAAAATAAAGATAATGCAAACATAAAACAATGATTTCTACAGAATGGCCCATCAACATTTCAGAAGCTTTGGGCCTAATGGTCATAAGGTACGAACTCGCCCTAGTTTAAATGGCCCAGGAAGTTCGCATTTCTGACAATAGTCCAACTGCATCCAAATGAGGATGGTCCACAAGCACATACTCAAGGACATAATTGTTACTTTAACCATACAACCCCGGTCTATGGGTGGGTTCGCAAGAGTGTAGACAAAGGCTCTCACCGGCGAAGGATGGCCCACAACTAGGTCTCCCCAATCAAGGGTTCGAGCGGCCAAGTGAGCGCACCTTTTTTATACACTAAGGTACGTGCCATGAGCTATGGTGTGTGACTGACTATCAAATGGATTTCCCGTTGTAGATTACCCAGAGGGAGGGTGGAGCGAGGCTCACTTAAATACCCAAGCCTCTTAGGCTCTTATCGCTTGGTGTCAGGAATAAACAACGAGTCCTCCAAATTAGTCCATCACAATAGGCTACGAGTAGATGGCTATCTAGGTGCCTTCACAGCTTTTCCTTCTAGAAAGGTAGTGAGTGAAGGAAGACACCAAACCATTACCTAGCCTCAAAATACTTTGATTAAACCCCCATTTTATCCACTATAGACACGGTCAATTAGGACATAAATCCAAACATTACAAGACAATATTTCGGGGCCGATTCTCTATCCCCAGTGGAGTCGCCAGACTGTGGGAACACAGGAACTGGGGAACGCATGCTGTCCCGGGCTCGCGGCCCGGTTGGGAGTACGGAGTAGCCCGCGGGGGACTTAACCGGAGAATAATGGAGTCACCACCCGGTGTGAACCGGGAAAATGAGATTTAAGGCCGCACTCACCCCTCGCAAGGGAAGACCTCAAACCGTTGGGTTCGGAATGGTCCTTTACTTATGTCACTTGTAATGAAAGGATTCGTGTAATAATTTAATCAAGCTTAAGTAACACTTATTTCCAAGAGTATCATGCTTTTAAATTCACATGCACAAAAATAAAAACTTAACCTAAATTTGCATATATTTCTCATCTAAGATTGCATGCTTGAAAGTACATCAAAGTAGCAACGAACATACAACTTCATTGGCATATTGTATTCATGGAAACACAAGCACACACTAACCACACAAGCACACATAAAGGCGAATGAAATAATGGGGAACATGTGATTTCATAGACATATCATAAACAAATAGCCATTACATGTCCATGCACAAATAAAAGAGTCAACTAAGTACATAATGCAAAAAGACACTTAAGGATGCAATTAGGCATTAAAGTGAGCATGCTATGACGTGGTGCAAAAGAAGATAACTAATATGGACACAAGGACACATGTGAACACTTTTCCAAGTGGTACGTGGAATTGTATCCCAAGTACAGACCGTACTACCGTCCATTTGGAATCGGCTATGGAATTTATGTCTGGGTTTCCATCCGATATACCACAAGAAATGATACTCAAATGCTATCATAACATGGATATATGAATTGTAATACGTTAAGCCAAGACAGGGATAGATGATGCAATCAATAGATGAAAGACACCGCAAATATCGTGGTAAAGGTAGCCTTTTAGGCTTTTCTTCCCCCAAATGGAGAACCTTTTAATCCAATACAATAAGCCCATGCGCCTTTCGTTACAATGCGTACAAAGATAAAGATAACTATATGAAATTTCGTATACCCGATTGAATACATCTTACATTCAACCGAGTATATATCAACCGACGCGGCAAAGCATCGTGGTAAAGGATTTTAACCCCTCTTAATAGGGGACCTTTAATCCGACTTACTAAACCAATGAGCTCGATTGCATCATGCATACAAAAATAAAGACAATCATATCAAACTTAGTATGCCCGATTGAACATATCTTACATCTAACCGAACACACATCAACCGGCACGGCAAAGCATCGTGGTAAAGGTTTTAACCCCTCCAAATAGGGGACCTTTAATCCGACTTACTAAGCCCATGCGCTCGATTGCATCATGAATAAACAAGTAACATGCGGAATTCAAATGACGAAAAATAAATAAATCAAAGCGATATAAAACAAAAGAAGGTGCCGTTTACTCAAGCGGTACGTGGAGTTGTATCCCGAGTACAGATCATACTACCGTCCATTCGAAATCGGCTATGAAATTTATGTCCGGGTTTCCATCCGATATACCGCGAGAGTTGACACATCTTTCATTTTATTCCAAAGCCACAACATACAATATTTCGTAATCAATGCATATTTATCTACTCAAGGGCCACAACATGCATTTTAACATAACAATCATGCGAACAATACTCAATAAATAATAAAAATAAAATAGAAAACGAATGTGAAAAATACCCTCAGGTCTAACCTTTTATGTCGACTTTCGAACTCGCGTTTCACGGCCGTCGGAAGGGCTATCACAACGCAACTTTTCTGGTTCACTGGTTTTCGTTTTACCTTGTTGTTTCGCTGCTCAATCTACTGTTTTGACCTCCGTTTTGCTGCTGTTTCCTCGCGGTTTCGCTGCCGTATTGTTGCCGTATTTTGGTCACTGTTTTTGGTGTTTTAGGCTACTGTTTAGGCTCGATTTTGGGACTGTTCGGGGGCAGTTTTCGTCACTATTTAGAGCGGTTTCTGGACTGTTTTTTAGTGCAGTTTTGGGACAATTATGGACAATTTCAGGCGTATTTTCATGGCTGTTTTAGGATGTTTATGTCTCGATTTGTTGGCTGATTTTAATGCAGATTTTGTTGGTGTTTTACGTGAAGGCTAAAGAGCTGTGAAGGTTCGGTCGCTGAGAGAGTCTTGGCTGTCGATGGTTTGTTATTTTTCGAGTATATGGGGGTGTGTAGGGTTGGCGAATTGAGTGGCAGTGGTGGGCTTGTTCACGAAGATAATGGCTTGTGGGTGTTGGCTTTAGTCGGTGAGTTTTGTGGGCAATTAAGGGTTGTTGAAGGCTGAGTGGGGGGCACATTTTTGGTGAAACAAGAGACGTGTGGCTAGGCAGAGGGGTGAAGGCAGGGCTGAGTGTGTGGGATCGTGGCTTTGCGTTACTGAGGGGTGAGCTGCTTTGCGTTGATTGTGAAGGTGGCCTAGGGCAGTGAGTGATGCTATGTGTAGATGAGTGTTACGTGCTTTTCCTGAAATGTTATGTGTGAGGGTTAAGGGCTGGCAGGCGTGTTGAGGCTAGGGGACATTGGCTTATTTGATAGTGAGTGAGAATTGCCGAGAGAGCTTAGTGCCAGGAGAGGAGGATGGCTTGGAAAAGTGATGTTTATATAGACAAGAGCTAGGGTTAATCCTTGCTTGACAATGAAGAGATTTGGTGCATTCAATTAGTATATGATTTAGTGTCAAACAAGGAAATCCTAAGATATGATTGGGGGACATGTCATGGCTAGATTAGGAATACAATATATTTTAGTTAGCTTTAATTTGATTAATTTAATTTGTGACATGTATTTTAAATGTTTTAATTATTTTGGATTGGGCTTGGGTGAGATGGGCTTGGATTTATGCATGAGGGCTAGATGTGGGGTTTTGGGCCAAGGTTAAGTGTTTGCGGGTTTTTTTTAGGCTAAAGGTGCTTTAAAATGGAGGTCCAACGAGCGAGCTTGGAGCTAAACATGCGGATAAAATTTAACGAAATGCCGATTCCCTTCCGACAACCGTTTCTCGCAACTTCCTCGACTAAAAAGATAGTGCCTCCAACTGAGACTTATCATCGGGTTTCACATGCAAAAATGCAATGCCTACAAGGGGTTTTTACCTTGTTGGAGAAGGAATAGGATTTGTGTGTTTAAAGGGGATATCTTTTAATTTAATATGTGATAAGGAAATCTTTTAATTTGGGGAAGTGATTTATTTATTTTGGGAAATGGATTTAATTTAATTTAGGAAGGTGATTTAATTTGTGTCATGTGTTTTAATTTAATTTAATTTGTTTTAATTTAATTTGTGACATGTATTTTAAATGTTTTAATTATTTAATTTTTGAGATGTGTTTTAAATATTTTAATTATCTTTTGATGTGATTTAATGGGTTTGGTGTGTTTTAAAATAGAGGTCCAACAAGCGAACCCGAAGCAACTAATTTCCAACTTTACCCTTCCAACATCCGTTTCCGCGGCTTTCACAACTAAAGAGGTAGTGTCTCCATACGAGACTCATCATCGGGCTGATATGCAAAAATGCAATGCCTACAGGTATCTCGGCTACCAGCCTAATCCACTATATAGAGAAAAACTTACTGTGATGGTAAAAGACGTATGATAGCTACTCCACTAACTCTAGTACCTTTATCCTGCAAGAACTCGAAGAACTCCTTGCGCCCATATCCCACGGTTTTCTTCAGAACCTCTGAAGTCTCTGAGCGGATCAACTCTGCAACTCTGAACGCTGGAACTCCGACAGCCAATCTTCCTCCTAGAGAACTCTGAAGGCTTAGGAAGTTGGATTTGGTTGTGTTGATGGTAAATCAAAGAAAGGTCACTAAACATATAGAAGACATGAGAAGCATTGTGTCTTCAAGGTGAAATAAAGAAGGTTGAAAAGCTATCAATGTTTTTGGCTCAAGGGAATGTGTTTCATCACTTATGAAGGTGGTTCAATGTTTGTTTATAAAGGTAGGGCAAATGAAAAGGTTTCCTAGTGTTATTTTGGCTTTAAAACGTGTCTAAAGTATCATACTTACGTACGGGCGTTCAAAAGCACTTTAAACGCAAAGTTACTGCCTAACAACATTCGAACGTAAATACGAACGTCACACGAACGTGGGTCGCAGACTGGTTTTCATCTGCAACTTAAAACGCTTGTAACTTACTCGTCCCTTGGCCAAATCATGCGTTCTTTATTTGTACGCGATCGTCTTCGAGTATACTTTCCAACTCCACTAACCTCATGTAAATTGGAGTTCAAAATCTTCTGGAATATTGAAAAGAGTGAACGTGGATAACTCCATCAGATTTTGTCCAAATACTTGTCCAATTGCTCCGATTTTCAAGACTCATTACAACTCAATTGAACTTGTTTTGTTACGGACGTTGCCAATAAAAATAAAACAAATAATCCCAATAAAAATTACGTACCTCGACCAAGAACTTACACTTATCTTGTGCAGTCCAAATGGAAGGAAACTCACCAGAAACTAAGTAGTTGGCAATATGCCCATACCATGGTACTTGTGTGACAGCAAAAAGGTGTTCATCAGGAAAATCATCTCGAATAGGTGGGCCATCGACAAAGTCATTGAACTCTAGGTGAGATAAGTGATCTGCCACCACATTTTCAACGCCTTTCTTATCTTTGATGGTTAAATCAAATTCCTGTAACAAGAAAATCCACATAATCAATCTTGCTTTAGCATCCTTCTTCGAAATGAGGTACATAAGAGCTGCATGATCAGTAAAAAAAGTGACAGGTGAGCCAATAAGGTATGCACGAAATTTATCTAAGGCAAAAACTACAGGTAGCACTTCTTTTTTAGTTGTGGAATTGTTCATTTGAGCACTATTCAAGGTCATGCTAGCATAATAGACAACAAAAGGCTTCCCTTCTCTCATTTTTCCTAAACTGCTCCAAGTGCATAGTCACTAGCATCACTCATAATTTCAAATGGTAAATTTCAATCAGGTGGCTGCATAATTGGGGCAGAAGTGAGTTTAGTAACTAAGATTTTGAAAGCATTGTCACATTCCTGTGTCCATTCAAACGATGAATCTTTAACAAAAATATTACACAATGGTCTAGATATAGAAGAAATTTTTTGTATAAACCTATTATAGAAACTTGCATGCCCAAGAAAAGATCGAACATCTTTCACAGTCTTAGGTATGGGAAGCTTGGATATTAACTCAATTTTTTATTTATCTACTCCAATACCCCTAGAAGAAATAATGTGACCCAAAACAATACCTGAAGAAACCATGAAGTGACATTTTTCCCAATTCAAAACAAGACATTTTGCTTGACATCAAGCTAACACTGCCTTTAGATTAAGTAAGCATGGATCAAAAGAATTACCAAAGACTGTCAAATCATCGATAAACACTTCCATGCATTTCTCAATCATATCACTAAAAATACTCAACATGCAGCTTTGAAATGTAGCAGGTGCATTATATAAACAAAATGGCATGCGATGAAAAGCAGAAGTACCAAACGGACATGTGAATGTGGTTTTATCCTAATCTTCTAGAGATATTTCAATTTGATAGTATCCAGAATAACCATCTAAAAAGCAATAGAATGGGTGACCTGCTACCCTCTCAAGAATTTGGTCGATAAAAGGAAGTGATAAGTGGTCTTTCCGGGTGGCGGCATTTAGCTTCCTATAATATATACACATGCGCCATCATGTGACTACCTTAGTAGGAACATCATGCCTCATTCTGCACGATAGTAACACCTGTTTCTTAGGG
Organism: Zanthoxylum bungeanum; assembly: GCA_019454045.1. NCBI lineage: Eukaryota > Viridiplantae > Streptophyta > Magnoliopsida > Sapindales > Rutaceae > Zanthoxylum > Zanthoxylum bungeanum. The sequence goes on from SKCR01035785.1 coordinate 50,441, forward strand.
ACAACCTGCGTAGGACTAACCTATTTACTGTCAGCATTGGGTATATAATACCCGCATCTAGCAATTTTATCACTTTATTTCTCATAACTTCTTTCATAGTGGGGTTAAGTCTACGTTGAGGATCTCTACAAGGGATAGCTCCCTCTTCTAGGTGAATCTTATGGGAGAAAATCAATGGGCTAATACATTTAATATCACTAATGGTCCAACCTAGTGCGCATCTATGCTCACTCAATATGCCAAGTAATTTTTCACTTTGTGATGCACTTAGTTCAGATGAAATAATAACATGAAAGGTATCACTTGGTCCAAGAAATGCATGCTGAAGACCTTCTAGTAATGGATTTAGTTCAACCTTTGGCGTTTCAGCTGTAGAAGGCTTCGATTTATCTCTGTCTCCTGGTAGAGCCTTAAACTATGGCTGCCACACTCTTGTTCCATGATTCTGCAAAATAGAAAAGTTAGTAGAGATATCAGGAATTATAGTGGATTCAAGAGTATCTAAAATTTCATAATTATGAAGGAGGTGTTCAGGCGGGTTAGAGTCATGTTGTATGGAAGCTATTTCCAGTACGACTGTGTTTATCAGGTATGTGTGAGGATAATCGTCATCATCTTGTGGTTGTTTCCCAATGTGAAAAATATTCACTTCCAATGTCATATTCCCAAATGATAACTTCATGAGACCATTCCTGTAATTAATAAGGGCATTAGCTGTAGGAAGAAAAGGTCTACTTAAGATGAGTGGAATTTTTGACTTAGTTTTAACCACAAACTGTGTATCTAAAATTAGAAAATCAACAGGTAGTAGAATTTATCGATTTGAAGTAAAACATCCCCAACTACTCCCCGCGGTGTTCTGCTAGAACGATCAGCTAACTGTAAGACCACATATGTGGGTTTAATCTCTCCAAGTCCTAGCTACATATAGATATAATATGGTATAAGATTAACATTAACACCTAAATCTAATAAATCCAGACCGAAATCATATGTGCCAATGCGGCAAGCAATAGTGGGGCATCCCAGATCTTTGTATTTTGGTGGGCCCTCTGGTCAATTACCGCACTTGTTTGTTCTGTTAAGAATGCACTCTTCTTCACATGATGTTTTCTCTTCATGGTGCATATATCCTTCAAAACCTTCGCATATGTGGGAACCTATTTGACCACATGTAACAAAGAAAGGTTAATCTTTACTTGCTTTAAATGTTCTAGGATCTCACCATTAGGGTCTATAGCTCTCGCAGTAGGCCTAAGAGCTTTAGGGATAGGTACTCGAACTGGGCTTTGCACCATTTGTTCTTCATGAAGAATATATGCATTACTACCTGTGTTGTCACCTTTAGTGTTGGTAGTGTCCTACACATTTATCTCTTTACCACTCCGAGTGATTATGGCATTAAGATCCTTTATATTAATTGCATCATGGTCGGCCTGTGCCATGTGTTGTCCTCACGGATTTGGTTGTACCTGAGATGGGAATTTTCCTGACTCCTGCACACTTAACACGTTAGTTAATTTAGAGACTTGACTCTTTATCTCCTTATTTTCTTCAACCACCTGAGCTATTAATGACTCAAACCGTTGATTCGTTTTGTTATGGGCCTCTAAAAATGCTTGCATAGTATCTTCTAAGGAGTTTCTAGAATTGGTTGGTATGTGATACTGTAGGGCATTGTAACTTATAGGTTGTGATGTTTGAGTGGGCTATTGAGACTTATGTTTCCAACTGAAATTTGGGTAGTTTCGCCAACCAGGATTATCAGTATCTGAATACGGTGTATAAGGTTTCTTGTACATTCCGAAGGCATTGCATATCTCCTCATATGTTTCCCTCATCTCACCGTATAAAGGACACTCTTGGGCCAGATGGTCAATCCCCTTACACATAAAACAAACCCCTTGAGGTTATAGCTGGGCTACCACATGCATAGTCTTGCTATATTTGGCTTTTAAAGCTCATATCTCTCTAGTCAATAGCTCAACTTGTACTCTAAGATTATCCTCTTCCCTAAAGTGGTGTATGCCTCCACTAAAAGGAGTGGAACGTGTCTTATCAGTGCTATCAATGGCATTAGGTCCAGTCCAAGTGTGAGATTTCTCGGCTAGGTCATTTAAGTACTCTAACGCCTCATCAGTGTCATTTTGGATAAATTCACCATTGCACATTGTCTCAATGAATTGGCACTCTCTAGGGGTTAAACCGTCATAAAAGTAACTCACTAAGTGCCAACTCTCATACCCATGGTGAGGACAACTAGCTAGTATCTCCTTAAACCTCTACCAAGTTTGATAAAGGGTTTTATTGTCTTTCTGGGAGAAGGTAGAGATTTTTTTTTTCAGGGCATTAGTCTTATGGTGTGGGAAGTATTTATTAAAAATGTATGTGTCATCTCACCCAATGATCATATCGAACGAAGCCTTAAAGAGTACAACCAGCTTTTAGTTATATCCTTAAGGACAAAAGGGAAGAACTTAAGTCTAATTGTGTCTGTAGTCCTGAATCGGTCATGAAAGGTTGCTACAACCTCTTCAAATTCCCTAATATGCATATATAGGTTCTCATTCTCCAAACCATGAAAGGTTGGGAGATACTGTATCATTCCAGTTTAAAGTCTATATATGGTGTATTATGGGAAACATTAATGCATGATGGTGTAGCTGTGAGAGTGGGATGGAGGTACTCCTCAAGAGTCCTAATGGGTGGTCTCTCGTATTCACTCATGCTGTGTGTGCTGGATGTAGATGGTTTGGCAAAAAGGTTGTCAAACAAACTTTCTGAATCCGAGTCGTCCTCTTAGTTCTAACAAATCTACCAAACCTATCCCTAAGTCTAGGCATGCACTCAAACATAAATAATACGAGAAACAGAAATAAAAGAAACTAAATTAAAATTCAAAATCTAGACTAAACTAAAATAAATAAATAAAAAGTAAAGATGGAACGAAGTTACCGCTTTATTGACCAAGAAAACCTGCTCTTAATGATTGTAAATCGTCTCCCCAGCAACGGCGCCCAAATTTGATTATGCCCAAAAAGTGTTTGCGGTTATCGCAGTATAGTTGGGGTGTCGATTCCTCTGAGAGATGGTTACAATGAACTAATTCACTTAAACAAAATATCAGCAATAACTTAATTAAAGACAATGATTGAATTGGTAATGTAAATTAAAGATTAGGAAAAACACTTAAAAGTTATCAGTATAGATAAACATCAAAGCGTCGGGAATCCCTCTTGTATCAAATTCCTATATTTAGTAGTTGATTCTTTTTATTACTCAATTGAAGGTTTCACATCCCAAACCAACAATCGTAAGATATTTCAATTCAAAACATATTAAATTTTAAGGTAACTGGTGAATTACTTTCTCTAAGTTAACATCACACAATATTATCTTTGTGACCTATCTAATGTCGACAATATACCCACAGGAAATACTACAGCAGAAGATTAACTCATAAAACAATATTACCAGTCACAATTGGGTTCCTCAATCACACATAGAAGAAGCATGACTATTCCTATATGCAAATTGGTAAAACACAATATTTGGATTCATTATAATCACAAGATAATAGAGAATAACAAATCATCAGTTATATTAAATGTTAAAGAGTATTCAGGAACCAAAAATATGAATATAAGAACTTAATTACAAGTGTTCATCCTTAGCTTTTCCTAGGAGAGTAGCTCTCCATATAGAAGAAAGAGAAATAACCTTGATAGATCAGAGAAACATATTGTCTAGCATGAAGCTTCCTCATTCTTCTCACTCAAATATGTGATTTAATCTCTTTGTTCTGTGTTTTCTCTCCTCTTTTAGGGTTTTGGACGAGCTTGGGTATATGTAGGGAAGTCCTGGAATATTTATGCGCATAAAACATGACTGAATTACGTTTTTGGAACTTTGTTGGGGCACCGCGACATCGGAAATTGGCATTGCGGTGCCCAACTTATGGGATTTCACTATATAGACAATCAGAGGGCGCATCGCGACGCCAGGAAGGGCGCGTCGCGATGCTTGGCAGGTTTTTTAGAATTATGCTTTCTGCGTTTCTGCTCTTCCCGCGTGCTTCCTATACGCTCTTATAGTCCCAAAACATGTACAATTGCTCCAATCTTCATGTTCCATTACTTCCTAATAATTAGACATAAAATAAACTATAATTAAGTCAAATACATGATAATCAAGTCGAATTAGTGATGTTCAAAGTACACTTTCATGCAATTATCAACAGATGTTACCAGCCGGCACAGAATTGCCAAAACCATATTTCGAGGTAAAAATATTGCGTGATTTCAGATTGAGGTATTAATCGATACATGCATGTAACTATGATTTTGTATTATTTCATACAGAGTATGAATTCCTTGAGAATTTTTTAATATGTGGAGAAAATCGATATAATATCTGTGATACTTTAAAGAAAGTACATCAGAAGGTGTTGTGTTATTTTCCATTGACACTTACACTACAAAGATTGTTCACCGAATCTGACATGAGATTACATCATGATAAGAGAGTTGGTGATGAGGGCTTTCTTAGACACCCTACTAATGGAACTGAGTGGAAATATTTTGATGATTTGTATCTGTGTTTCACTGAGGACCCTCGTAATGACAAGTTAGGCCTCGCATATGACGATTTTAATCATTTTAAAAACATGTATAACTCTTATAACATGTGACATGTGGTAATTATACCATATAACTTACCACCGTGGAAGTGTATGTGTTGGGTTTCTATTAGGTCCCAAGGATCAATTCAAGCAATGAAACACATGTGCGAATACTCAAAGAAGTTGCGGAATACTTACAATGATCGGTTGAGTGATGCGACGAACACAAAAACTTCAAGCTTTTCCCTCCAAGGTTCTCGGTTTTGTGCTCCTTATGCTCCTCCATTTTCGGTCAAGCTCCATGGATGAATCTCGAAGCTCCAAGCTTTATTTGATGATTCCATGCTCATGAAATTAGTTCCCTATCACCTTAGGATGACCCTTCATGTGCTAGCATTGGAAAACTTGCCACAAATTTTCCATTTCACTTGTTCTTGCTCACGATTTTGGCAAGCAAAATTGGAAGAGAAGTATTTGGCCCTTGGCCGAATTCTAAAGGAGAAGAGAGAGAGAGAATTATATCTTCTTTTGGTTTCAAAAACCTAATGAAAAATAAATACCAAAATTAGTCAAAAGCTTTTCCAAAAAACTAAACAATTTTGGAGGCAAAAATGCATTAAATGCATTCAATAACCCACATTAACTATTCACATCAAAAGTGACTAGACATCACTTCACTCAAAGTGATGTGACTTCCTTCACTTGATTGACTAGTGATTTGACGTTTGATGTGACTTGTGGGCCGCTCTTGAATTCAAAATGCGAGTGCGCCCGCAAACACTCCCGGCTCGGGTTCGCTAATTCCAAATTAACAAATTTTCCGTTGCGACGTAATTAAATAATTATGCCTAGCAAAATCACTATTCATATCACTAACGAATTAATTCTAAATTAACTCGTTTGCCCGAATTAAAATCTAATTTTAATTCCGCGTCGAAATCCAATTTCGTATAATATATCGAATATATTATTTTATCGATTAATTCCAAATTAATTGCTCTCTCTCTTTAATTAATATTTTATCCCAGATAAAATATCTCCGTAATTAATCCCAGATGAATTTTCTCTCTTATCTAATTAATCCCAGATTAATAAAGTGCGAGTCATACGTCATCGGTGAATCTTCGGGAAGCGACCCATGAGATCCCCGGATATGTTGGCAGTAAATCTGATCGTCGGACTATCCGAACACGTACGTACCTAGTACTACGTTTTTACCGACTTTGGCTTCTAGCAAAGCACCGTGCCTACCCAATTCTCCAGAAATATTCTTATAGGAATATGTGATCTATATCAGGCATAGTATACCTAGTATTGCGTATTTCGATCCAGTATCGGATGTCACGTGCAAGGCCTGGGGCTAGAAATGTGTCTGCCCCGTACGAAGCATATATCAAATCTCTGGTAAATAGTCTCTATAATCGGATAATCATGACTTAGTCATATTATCCCGATGACTGCAGTACATAAGAAAACCAATTTCATAGCCTACGTGATCATCATCTCCACTATGACTGGAGTGATACTTCCACCTCGACATCACACCCAATATATTACGATTTTCAATATACCCAGAAGAGGCGAACACAGAACCTGTTAAAGCCCTGGACGACCAAAACCAAAGTATATTGATTGTCGCAAGTATTAGCGGTGCAAGTCTCAGGTTAAGACCAAATACACCTACCCTGATTCGGACTTCCATAGACATATAGTCATACTACCAATGGAATTCTGAGGGGTCTATCCAGAGCGAAGCTGTTTTCCGTACCATCGGTAAAACACAACCTCCTATTACACTTGCATGAGTATCATATACCCAAATATATGAGAACTATGTCGTTATGCTCCCACAACGCGCACAAGTTTAATAGTAATCTATTCTGCATTATCAATGTCCAATCTCGATAATACTACGACTAGGGATATTTAATGATTAAACCTTCGTGGATTGATACTGTCTCATATCATCTCAATCCGGAACTAATCATATGGACCTTATATCATTTATACATCTTGGTAATCTAATTACAAATGATAGAAGATTAATTTCCTTTGTCACATAGTTAATTTATACAACAACACCACGATCTGTACAAATAGTGATGTTATGGGCTATAACTGTCCAACAATCTCCCACTTAGCCTATAGCCAATCAATCAAGTGTCCTACACCCAAACTATGTACGGTTCGCTCAAAATTCTGCTGAGGAAATGATTTCGTCAGCGGATTTACATGATTATCATCTGATGAAATTTATACGATCATCACATCGCCACGATGTATGATCCGAACGAATCAGATGAATAGTGAAGTATATATCTGGATCGTTGATGAGACCGTTAATTCTTTAGCCTGTGTTGTAGCCTAGCTCAGCTGCTAACAGAACTATATCTAATCTAATTAGATTATCAATCCAGAAGGCTTCTATTGCTGCCTCAGTTGCAGCAATAATCCACTTTTGTTCTTTATTCGGTAACAGTATCTTGCTTGGAAGATTTCCAGCTCACTGTTCCGTTATTCAAACTGTATAGTACCGTTGTTGCGACTTATAGTCGTTTATATAAGTTAGGAAACTTATAGCAGTGAACCCTGTCACTTCAAGTTCTCCTTCTCCATAGTTTAAGACAACATCCTTAGATCATCTAAGATACTAAAGGATGTTCTTAACATCAATCCAATGACTATCACTTGGATTGGCCCGATTGTGACTCCATATGCTCAAAGCGTATGAGACACTAGGTCATGTACATTTATTTCAATGTACGAGTTCTCGGAGAGTATCAACAACTTTTAGATCTATCCCAGTAGATTTTTATTCCTAGAATAAAGGTTTTTTCTCCCAAGAATTCTACGGAGAATTTTCATGAAAGCCAAGCTTTCACCGATTGTATTATGGGAATATCATTTCCAAGAAATGACATATCATCATCACTTAGGACTTTCACATTCAGTGCGCTCCCACTAACCTCCTTATATACACAAGAATCATTTCATTTTGAATTAAATCATACACCATTATGATTACATCAAAACGATAATTCCAAGAACACTATGCTTGCTTTAATCCATCCATGGATCGAAATAACCCGCAAACCTTGTTTGCTAGTCTTGGTACGAAAAAACTGTCAGGATGTTGTAAACATCCTCCAAAAGGTTTCCGTTAAGGAAATCGGTTTTGGCATTCAGCTGTCATATTTCATAAATGAAATATGCAGCATCAGCAAGCATTGTCCAAATGGATTTAACCATGGTAACAGGTAAAAGGTTTCGTCGTAATCTACACAATTTTGATAACGATACCTTTTCGCTACAAGCCCAGCTTAGTACGTTATTATGTTGCCTTCCATTTGTGTCTTCCTTGAAGACTCATATAGTACCAATAGGCACAATGCCTTCCGGTACAACAACTAGTGTCCAAACTTAGTTGGTATACATGGAATCCATTTCGGATTTTATGGCACTTTGCCATAATAGGGAGTCGATACCTTGTATCACTTCCTCATACATAGTCAGTTCGTATTCCTCAATAAGATTGACATCTTTATGAGGTGAGATAAGAAACCCATACCTCCCAGGTTGTTTTCTGACTCTCTCCGACTTACGCGGTTCTTGTGTATTCGAAGATTATTGGTATAGTTTCATCTTTGATGAACTATTTGTGTTATATTAAGGAATCGGTGCCTGGAATAGTATTACTCCAATTTTCATCGAGTTTTACTTTCCTCCCACTTACCACTGCATATCGGTATTCCTCTTAGGAAAACCGCATGGCGAGCAACAATTAAATTGTTCTCTTGTGAGATGTATAAGTATTATACTTTGGTTTCCCTAGGATAACCTACAACTTCGGCACTTATCCAATTTGGGTTTTAGTTTGGTGTCATCCAAACATATGCCTAGCATACCCAAATCTTCAAGAATGAGAAAACCCGATTTCTTTCATGTTCATATCTAATATGAAGTCTGTCAAACAGATTTTTATGGAACCTTATTCAAAATAAGTCTTACACTGTTAATACGTATCCGTTGAAGGAAATGGTAGCTCAGAGTGACTCATGATTAACCTTATCATGTCCAAAAAAATTCGGTTTCTCAGTTCGGACACACCGTCAAACTGACGTGTTTCGGGAGGAGTCTTCATTAAAAGAATACTGTAATCTTTCAAGTATTTGAGAAACTTATTGCTTAAGTATTTTCATCATGGTCTAACCGTGACGGTTTAATACTTTAGCCGATCTGTTTGTCTACTTTGTGTCGAAACTCTAAAGTTTCTGATTCGTGTTTCAAAGGAAACACATAACCATAACGCGATGCCATATCCGTGAAGGTCACGAAATATTCACATCCACATCTAGCCTAGCTAGACATGGGCCCACTTACGTCACTATGAACGATGGCTAACAGATCTGTGGCACTTGCACTTTTACCAAGTAAAGGTGTTATAGGCACTTTGCCCAATAAACTAGATTCGTAGACATTATTTGAATGGAATCAAATTTGTCCTAGTACCCACTCTTCGAAAGTGTGGATATACGAGTCTTGTTCAATTGTGTCCCAGACAACAATGCCACAAATAAGTCTCAACTGATTAACTCAGTTTGAGCTATTTGTTTGTCATGTTATACATTTGAGATTTATTTATATTCAAAATATAAATACTGTTATTCACATCTAATGTGTATATCTCAATATCATCTTTATAAAATAAAACACTTTAGTGTTCTAGAATATAAAGGTATACCCGCAACGGGTTAAACCCTGATATAGAGATAATGTTTCTAGTCAAACTAGTTACATTGTAACAGTTTCCTAATTTAAGTACACACCCGAAGGGTAGTTCCCAAACTTAGGTTTCTACGGTCAAAACAGCGACTTTCATCCATTTTCCGATTCGCAGATAAATCTCTACTGAAGTCAGTATCCTGCTTATCAGCAGATTTTGCACACCAGTACATATTTATGTACCACTTCTAGAATCTAAAATCCAATTTTAAAACTAGTTGCGAACATCTTTATGAAAAACATATTTGAAGTCGGAGCCTTGCACCGTCTTCACTTCCTTCATGTCTTCCTTTTCCATACAGCAGTCATGCTTCCATGTCCTCGTTTGCCACAGTTTAGGTAGACATCTTGGGATATGTTCTTTGTCTTCCCAGAAGATTATAATGACTTTGCCTTTTCCCCTTTTCACACCCCATAAGCCTTTGGCCAAGCCATGGACTTCTAGAATATCGAAGTAAGATGTGCCATGTACTTCTAAGATCTAAGGATAGATCTATGAAGATCCTTTGATTTCATTATCATACTATAAGGATCTAATCCTTAGTTCTGATTAAGAAATTAAGGAGTCTTTGCGGCAAGCATAATGAATTAAGCACTAAAGTTATCATCACATGAATATTCCAAATATCATGTTCTACTATTTGCTCAACTCCAGGCTTAGGCCCAAGATGTTACTCTATCAAATAGAATAACTTCTCAGTTTTGAGGACTATCCTGAGATTTTATTCCCAATCTGAAAATTAAAGTCGTTTAAATACATTTTCACCCAGGATTATGTTTTAAACACTAATCTTTCAATTATCTTGATTCTAATAGTCCAACTATTTAATCAACGATTTTAGGTACTATTTATTATAATGATTACTATAGTCTAACTATATAATCAACTATAATTTAATAGGTTAAATTCAATTATATTGATTACTATAATCTAATTATAAAATCAACTATTAATTGAAATAGTTTGAATACAGTCCAACTGTTTATTAAAACAACATTAATTATTAGTCCAACTAATATATTAATTTATATTGACAAAAAATTGAAATGAGCGCGTATGGCAAGTAACTAAACGAATATTGCAAATTCAATACTTGCCTCCCACTATTTTTCGGCGAGCCTCTAACCCTCTGTTGAGTACTCGGGAAACCTTGTTTCCTAGTGGGCTAGGATCCCGTTAAATAACACATAATCTTGACTTTGGCCAACAAATTGTATGATAATTAACTAGGTAGATCTCTAAGATCAATTGGATCCCATCCAATTCCAAGATCCAATAGGTGGACATCCAAGTCTGAAACATATATCTTATATATGGCAATATATCCAATATATTCCCTAACCTTTTTCCTCTGAATCAACTAAGCCTTGGCTTTGGCACAACAAACTTAGTGATCCCAGTTAAGCGGAACCCATTGACCTTGGAAAGCTTCGTAATCAATGTCGATGGACAAGAAGTGATCTTGACTTTGGCCAACAAATCACAACTTGGACAAGACACCAATATGGAACAAAGCCTTCATGATTCAAACACATCCTCGATGGATAAAGGTCTTGACTTTGGCCAACAAACCAATGTCAGTCTTGGATCTTGAGTAAGAATCACTCAATGGAAGGAAAACGCTTAATATGATGTTGAGGGTTTTTTTTCGCATAATTGGTAACCAATTAATTATCTTTGTTAAGGTCTCATCATCATACACCCTTAAGCATGCATTCTAAACACATAATAAGGCGCGTATAAATAAATATAATAATGATATGCGGATGGATACTTAACACATTGTTCCTAGAACAAATCTCTCCTTTTCTTCTCTCCCGCTAGCACAAGTATTACTTCTACCCGATTACATAACACTTCTAAAGAAACCTCCTTTACATTGAGGGGAATAGGTGAGAAGAGAAATACACAGAGTCAAGAGGTAATAGGCTGGACACGCAGGTCCAATTAATAAATTCTAAATTTATTACAACAATTTTCAAAATTGCCCTCACCCATCTAATATCCATCCGATATGCATTATCCATGCATCACATCCATGTATTCACACAAGCATGTTATCAATCAATCTAATCCAATTAATTAATCTGAATATTAATGACCATCCAATGTTCAAACAACGATTTGATTTTGCGCGAGTCCAACTCGTTTTGCGAATAAGTACTCAAAGTACGAATTCTTGAATTAAATTAAACTACAACATTAAATCTAATTTAATTTGTATTTAATACTAATTCATGATTTAATTCCAAATTAAATATTTACACTTTTAATGTACCTTTACGACTTAG